>CM046674.1:16808429-16832127 GCA_025594165.1 Tamias sibiricus | reverse complement strand
GTTGATTATTATTTCTTCACAATATACACCCACAGGAGTATTTTGGCAACAAGGGCGTTGATTAATGGATACATTTGCCCGTCTCTCCCTAACAGTATAATTGATTCTATATACCTCCAGTGGTGGCTAAACTTATTCTTTCAAGGACCTGAAGACTTACTACTAACATATTTTGGCATTCACCCTGCTACTATTCATTACTCCCTAGGGTTCATCATCAACAGAATTGAATACTTATGCTTCAATTGATAATGATTGGGCTATAGCTTAATGCTTCTACTTCTGCAACTTTATGAGAATCATCTTCCCACGTCCCCGATATTATCTTTTTGTATTAATCATCCGATTATATTTCCACAGGTAATAAAAAATACAACCTATTTCCTAAGGCATTTAATGTATTTACAGATGGGTCCTCAAATGGTACTGCTACAGTAGTCACTAAAAAAGAAAATATGACTTACATAACTGCACACAAAATCAGCTCAACTAGTGAATTGGAAGCTGTGGTAAGAGCTCTGGAAAATTTTAGGGACCAGCCCGTAAACATTTTTTCAGATAGCCACTATATTGTAACAAGCCGTCCCAAAATTAGAGTTAGCAGGACCAATAGCACCTCATACTCCAGCCTTTAAATTGTTTTTAATCAAATACAAAAACTTTTGTGGGCAAGAAAAGAACCTCTATTCGTAGGCCATATTAGAGCACATACTAATTTGCCTGGTCCCCCTCCATGAAGGTAATCAAAAGGCTGATGAACTTACAAAAACAATATTTATACTTTCAGTGCTACAACAAGCTACTTTATTCCACTCCCAGTTTCATGTCAACAGCACCACCTTGCAACGTAGGTTTAAAATCACAAAGGAGCAAGCCAGAACAATTGTAAAAGATTGTAAATCTTGTATGACACATTTGCCCAATCCTCATTTCGGAGTTAACCCTAGAGGATTAATGCCCAATCATTTGTGGCAGATGGATGTTACTCATGAGCCAAGTTTTGGAAAAATTGCGATTTATTCATGTGACCATAGATACATGCTCAGGCATGATTTTTGCTTCCTTACATTCTGGAGAAAAAGTTAAAGATGTTACATCTCATTGTTTGCAAGCTTTTGCTGCATTGGGCATCCCCAAAATGCTTAAAACAGATAATGGCCCCGCATATACGTCCTCATCTTTCAAACAGTTTTGCGCAAAATTCAATATATCCCATAAAACAGGCATCCCATACAATCCTCAGGGTCAGGGCATTATTGAAAGAGCAAACCGAACACTGAAAAATTATGTTATTAAAACAAAAAGAAGGAAATTGGAAAAGTCCTAAGGACAGATTGGCAGTTGCCCTGTTTACCTTAAATTTTTTAACTTTAGACTCTAATGGTTATTCTGCTGGAGACAGACATTGGAATCCACACCAACAACATAAACCTTTGGTTTACTGGAAGGATGTTTCTTTCAGGTACATGGAAGGGTCCAGATCCAGTATTAATTTGGGGAAGAGGATCTGTTTGTGTTTTTTCCAAAAGACGAATCCTCTCCAATATGGATACCATCTAGATTAATAAAACAGGTACCACATCAAAATGATCAAGATGAAGTTATTGAAGAATCAAGATTAAAAAAAAGGTACAAAATCAAGAGGACCAAGATGAAGGTACAGAATGATTCCCTCAAAAGAGTCCTTCAAAATATTTCACAACTTAAGTGTCATTCCTCCCGGCCGGGACAAGGAGAAATCTCTCTTTAGTGTGCACACAATTGTATTTTTTTTTTTTTTTATACATGTCTTTATGTCTGTACATTTGTCTACATTTCATGTTAATGTGACGTCACAAATATATGTTTGTATGTTTGTTCGTCTGTCCAGTGTGACGTCACAAAGAACAAAGCGCTTATGAAAAAGAAAAAAATAAAATATATATATATATATGGATCCAAATAACTTTAATTCATTTAGGTTAAGAGTATTCAATTTAGGTAAATAATTTTATAAATGAAGGTACTTTCAATTTTGATTTATAGGTGTCCCTGGGACTTCTCTTTAGCAAACAATATGACTAGTGCTATATAACCTGATATTTTGGTGTTTTGACATAAGATTGTTTTATTTGTTATTAACTTCATTTGTTTTAATAGCTCATTAATTTCAATTATCTCAACAGGTAAAAGATTGCTCTGTATACAGAGACTCAAGGGTTCCAGCTAACAAATTATTTCTCTAAAGTGCCTTTACCTTTTCTTTAATCTATCTTTAATGCAGTAATTACCCTCAGTCTTTCTTTGTTTTGTTCTAAATATGATATTTTTTCCAACTTATGTTTGTAGAAGCTCAACCAGCGATGTGTGTGAACAAAAATCAAACTTTAATTTTCTAATCTAAATTATTCTATTTTGTAGTTTGACAAAACTCGCCTCTTGACTCAGTGCTGCAATAGCACTGCCTTTCCTTTAATAATTGATGCTTGAGTTTCTAGGTAGCGGGCCCTGAAGATTTGCCGGTGGCATTGTCTAAACATAAAAAAGACGTCTGCTGCTACAGCTGCAGGGATCGCGGCCGTAGCCGCAAGCATCCCTGCTGCTCAAACATCAAACAACCTCACCAACAGTGTGGCCTCTGCTCTACATGCATGGGCCTCCTACATCAACATGTTATAACAAATGGACATTTTGATCTTCATTGTTTGGGACTTTACGGGACAATGCCTTGCGGGTATTTGTCTAGAGAATTCAGTGTGTTACTTGATGGAACTTAGGGCAGCTGATTTGTTTAAACAATTTGATATGCTATGCAATTTGGCTCATCACCAAAAGGCTTGTCGCCTTAAAGCCGCAACAACTCCTCACAATTGGACGGCTGTTAGTCATCATATATAGTCGATCCTAAAGGGCTCCCATTGGATGGCTGGTTAGCCAATGACTGGTAAGATCCCCAGAGGGGGACAACCTAAGACAGGCACAGTCGCACCGGGACAGTCTCATGTGGCCGACATATCAACCTAAGACAGGAGTCAAGGGCACAGCCTTGATTATCCGATGACGGGTAAGAATGTTGGTTGCACATAGACGTCCTAGAGCATTACCTCTTTTAAAACAAAAAGGGGGAAATGCAGGAGCCCTGTTTGGGGAGATGACTTGAATTGCGGTTGACTATATGAGCCGTGGAGAGATTGGGCATTGTTGTCGCCTCCCCGTAGTCCTCACGGGACTTGTTGCGGATCTCGAGGGACTTGGCCGAAATTGCTGATCGGGTCAGCGCCATTTTAGTGGTGTGTTTGTGCGTGTGTTTAGTCGTTGTTAGAACCAGAGAGAAAAAGTTATCAGAATAAAAAGCTGTTTGTCTCCAGTTTGCCTCTGAAGTTTTTTCCCCCTCGCGGGCTCCGTTGCTCCAAGCGCTTCAGGCGGCAACACTCACCTCTGTGGTGAATCACACACTTCTGCACGTCAATCGGCATGGCTCTAAGTGTACTCTTTTTCTTAACTCCTTGTTCCAGGCACTCGAATCTTCTGAGAGTTCCTAGAAGACTCTGTCTGATATGCATTTGCAACTGCCAGAGTGGGCTACTAAAGAGTTTTTAAGAATGGGAGTCCCACATTGATTCCACCTGAGAAGCAGTACTGACCCACTGCTTGAACCCCCCAGCCATGGGAGCATTCCTACCAATCTGATCAATCTTGAATCTCCTGGCGCCATGTCTGAAATCAGAATCTTGAAGAGAGATTCTCATGTTCCCCTAAATGCCTTCCCATGTTATTAGCAATCATGGTCCCACCAATTGCCAAGGTTGTAAAGCAATTCAGAATTTGCTATAAACAGAGGAAGGTGAATAAAATGTAGACTATTTATAAAATAGGAATACTCACAGGATTAAAACTAGATGGAAATCCTGTCACATGCTACCAACATGAATAAATTTAATGAAATTACACTGATAAAATAAGCCAGTTTACAGAAAGATGAATATAGTAAATAATTCCCACTGATAAAGAGATTATCCTAAAGTCAGCTGAATTAAGTAGAAAAAGGAAAGTAGAATATTGTTACCAAGAGGCTGGAGAAAATTTAAATGAGGAGTTATTGTATAATTTGGTAGAAATTGTTTAGTTTTTCTAGATTCAAACATTGTAGGAGTCTCCTTCAAAATGAATATGAATACATTTAAACTGTTCACGGTCAGAAAAAGATAATAAATTTTACATTTTTAATATCAATTTTTTAAAAACTTGTAGTAATGCCTATGTACTACTATTTGAATTCCTATGATAATCCTCTTCTGAGTTACTGACACTTGTGAAGATGGCAGTATCCTTTATTCCCTGTTTATGAGTAAGTAGAGCAAACGGTTATTCACAAATTATGTCCTGCTAAAGTGTGTGGTAATCTCAAGAACTGACACAAGAATGTTCACGACTCTGTTTCACCTCACAGAGTTCATGTCAGTAAACTAGTGAGCATCTTTTTAAAAAATACCCATTGTAAAGAGAAAATTTAAAAACTTTAGCTAAGAGATTATGTTTGAGGAATGCATCAAATCTCCTAAAGACTACAAGGAAAATCTGGGAAATGGTTTCTTTCTAGAAAAATTAGGGAGTTATAAGAACTGTGTGTTATTTTGAGAATCATTAGAAAACCACAGATATATCTGGGAGTAAGACACATGTTTAGAAAGGACCTGAAGAAGACCCTAAAGTTTACTCACCCTCTGGATCTATGTAGGCACAGTGGCGTAAGGTGTTAAAAGAGTGCCTCCCAACAAGGGCTAGTACCACTAAAAAACTGGGAGAGGTGTTTATTGTTTTTCGTGTTGTTATTTATTATTATTCCTACTATTTTTAAGCTTCCTCTCATTCCAGAAAAAACTCTCTCTGTGAAAACTAAAGGAACTGAGTTATTTCTCTGTCCTCAATTAAAGGGATAATAAACTGAATGAACACACATCATACAGAACACAGTATTTTTCAAAAATAATTTTAGAAAAAGTCACGTGTAAGAGGAAAAAAATATAGGATTCTAAAATAAACCAACAAACTGGACAAAAAGAGAAGAATCTGATTTCCTTATTTTACTATATTACTAATAATCCACATGTCCAGTTTTCAACAGAAAAATCACAATGTAGAGCTGGGGATTGGATGTAGCTCAGTGGCACAGCTCTTGCATAGTTTGTGTGAGACAAACTCTTCACGAAACTCTGCCTTAAGATTTTTGTTAGTTGTTGTTTCCTTAATTTTCTGGTAAAGCATGTCCTTAATTTTTTCATGGTAACAAACATTCAAATATCATCATTCTTTTTCTATTTTAAAAATGTTAAATACCCCCTTATAAAAAATTAATCTGGGAACTGTGCTTTTGCTTTTTGTTCAATTTTATTATTATTATTAGAGTGCACTGACAACGTTCTGTTTCTTCTATGAAATTGTGAATACTAATACTTTAATGTTGGGGTTTATTTGTTGTTGGTGTTTTTGTTTTTTGTTGTTGTTTTGTACTGGGATACTTAGCCACTGAGCCAATACCCCAACCATGTTTATTTTATGTTATTTTTGAGATAGGGTTTTGCAAAGCTCTTTACAGCCTCACTAAGTTCCCAACACTGATTATGGACTTGAAATCCTCTCTGCCTCAGCCATCCTAAATCTCTAGGCTTAAAGGCATGTGCAACCGAGACTGGCTTAGTTTTTCTATTTTTTTTTTTTCCTCCTGAGATTGAATTTATAAGATTTTCTCTTTAGCTTGAAATTTAATCAGTTCCATTATGGATTTAAATTTTATTGGCCTTGAAAATAGAATCACTGTTACTTTGTGACTATTTCCCATTAATCATTTTTGGTTGTATTTGTGGTCCGTCCATCATATTTCACAACTTTATGCATTTTTGAAACCTTTAATTTTTATTAACATATAATTTATAGTACACATTGCAGTTGTAATGTGATATTTCAATATGTAAATAGAGTTTAGTATGCACTAAACAAATCACAGCCTCACTATTATTCAGTATCCCCTCTCCCCTTTCCTATCTCCAGTAATCACATATTCTATCTTCATTTCAACTTTTTCCATCACCCTTTTTTTTTTTAACTTCCACATATGAGAATATGCAGTGTATTATCTTTCTAATGTCTGGCTTATTTCCTGCTCGATGATTTCCTCTCCATGTACATCCATCTTGCAGCAAATAAACAGGATTTCTAATTCATATTTATGACTGAATAAATACCCCCTTGTACTATGTATACCCTGTTTTTATCATATTCATTCACCCATCAATGGGCAAACTAGTTGGATTCTTTTTCCTTGGCTATTGTGAATAGTCCTTCAATATACAAAAATGTGGCATAGTTTACATTTCTCTTTGGATATATACCTAGAAGTGGGGTAACTGGATTTTTTATGGTAGATCTGTCTTTAAATCTTGATTTCTTAGGAACCTCCATATGTTCTCCATAGTGGTTGTACTAGTTAACATTCCCACCAACTGTATGAGAGTTCCTTTTCCTCCAAAACCATTGCCTGGAGTTTTACTTTTTTTGTTTGTTATGGTGTTTTGATAACCACCATCTAATGAGGGTGAGATGATATCTGGTATAGAGTGAGTGAGTGCCCATTTCTCTTAACTTTGGGGGATTATTTTGGGGGTTGTTTTTGTGGTTTTTTGTCAAGTATTTTCTCCCATTCTGAGATTTTTCCTGTGTGTGGCAGAAGTTGTTAATTTTTAACAAAATTCTCTTTAACTTGTTTGGCTAATGGACCTTTACTTTGAACTCTAATTTTTTTCACTTATTGTCTATATTTTGTATTCATTTTTTTCTGATTTCTTTCAATTCACTTTGAGCTTTATCCTACAGCCTGATGTTTTCAAGTTGCTTATTTTTTATCCTTTAATTCTTATTAGAAAATAAATATTGTAAGATTATATATTACTTTCTGAGTAACTGGTTATTGTTTTAACCTCATAGGCATTTGATATATGCTTTTCATTTTCCCTAAAAGTCTTTTAAATAATCTATGAAAGGAAAAGTTCTGCAAAGATGAAATTTTTATTTGAAAAATATAAGAGGCTTTTAATTTTTTTTATTTTCATTTTTTCTTAATTACAAGTCAGAATTTATATGTAGTTCTATATTTTTGGAAATTTGGAGTTTTCAATATATGTCATGAAAAAATTGTTTCACATTGATAAATCAATCTACTATTGAGGGGATGAATAATATTTTGTACATGAAAATCATGTACCTAACTCATACGTAATTGTGTCGACGATTTTCGGCATCCATATTTATTTCCTTTTGACATGATCTGTCTGAAGTCAAAAGAAAAAAATCAGGCATTTTATCTTTTAACATATTTCTTTTCTGATATTTCTGTATTTTCTGAAATTAAGGAAGTTGTGTATCTGTGTCATTTGATACAAAAATTCCATTCAAAATTTTTCTATACCAAATTGTAATAGTTCCTTTGTAGTGTTAGGGCCATTTTTGATGCTTTTAGCTTGAAATTTCAACATTCATTTATAGTTAATAAATGTTAGAAAAATTAATTTTTTAAAATAACCCCTTTTTTTTTTATTTCAGTTTTATAAGATTTAATGAGTCATTGTAAAACAAGTGTCTTGAGGTTTTTAATATGGATTGGGAATTTTATTTGCTATTGCAATTTTAAAATATCTTATTATAAGCCCAGGCGCAAGTGCCGGCAGGCCTGTAATCCCATCGACTCCAGAGACTGAGGTAGAAGGAAATATTGGGTTCAAAAAGCCAGCCTCATCAACTTATTGAGGCCCTAAGCAACTTAGACAGACCTTCTGTCTCTAAATAAAATAATAAAAGGGCTGTAATGTACTCAGTGGTTAATTGGCCGTTGGGTTCAATCCCTGGGTACAAACACAAAAAAAAATCTACTTTATAATAAGTGAATTTAGGTCTATATATACTTATTGATATAACTTGTATATTAATTCTTTTTTTAATTTTTTGATGTTTATATGGGTTTGTGTTTTTGGTCTCATTGTATGTTTTTATGATTATTATTTATGTAACTTTTATATTTTTTGAAATTCATTAAGACATTGCTTTATATCCAATATATGATGAATTCCTTTTGTATATGGAAAAATATCATGTCCTTTATCCATTAATTGGGTACCATGTTTTATATATTTCTTTAACTTTGTTAAATTGTTGTATTCAAAATATTTGTAGCTTTACTTATGTCTTAGTTTCTGTGTTCTACCACAGTAAGAAAGAAGTATGTTAAAATTAGCCATTGCAATAAATGAATGTGCCTTGTTTTAGTGTGTTGTCCTTAATTTACTCTGTTTATCTTTTTATGCTTTTGATATTTCAAAGCTAATACTCTTAAGTACTTAAAGTGTTTCATAATGTCTTTCTTTTGAAAAAAAAAATATGCAGGGTACAGTGCTTCCAACTCTTGTAATAGTTCCTTTTCTTTCGTTTTTTTTTTTTTTTTGCCTTAAAGTTATTGTCAAATATTATTACAGCTAACCTAGCTCTTTTTTATTAATATATGTACAGTAGAAACATTTATCTCCATTTACTTTTAAACATTATCCTTATGTTATCAAAAATATGTGTATTGTAAAGAGGATATAGTAAATGGATTGTTCTTTCTTTATGTCTTTGTTTTATTTTATCCATATTTGTCAGTCTTTGTTCTTGAACTACAGCACTGAGTTTCACTTATTCTGAAAATCATTAGTCATATGAACTTAAATCTGTCAAGCTGACATGTATATTCTATATATCTCCCCATCTTCTTTAATCCTTATGAAGGTATGATTGATAACATAAATTATATATATTTATCATGTAGTAATGATGTTATGACATGTATACATTGTGAAATGTTTACCACAAAATCAAAGCCATTAACATATCCATCACACATGGTTATTTTGAGTGTGTGTATGTGGTGATAACACTTGAGATATCTACTCCCTTATCAAATTTCAAGTATATAACACATTATAATTAAACATAATCCATCATGTTATAACAGTAAGTCCTACAGTACTTAACTCATAATGAAAGGTTTATACCCTTTGACCAATACCTTACCCCTTTTCTCTCCCACCCCTAGCCACTGACAACCATCCTTTCTTCTGTGGAGTACATCTATTCTTTTTTTAGGTGAAATGATCATAGCAATTGTTTGTTTTTTCTGTATCTTTATTTGTTTCCCTCTGCACAATGTCCTTCAGATTTATCCCCATGTTGTCACAAAGGACTGCTTCTTTTTTAAAGTGGGATGATATTCAGTTCATCACATTTTTCTTTATCCATTCCTTCATTAATGTATATATGCTGTTTCATAGCTTAACTATCACAATAGCTAAGAAGTACTTCAGTGAACATGAGAAGGCAGGTAGGTTCTCAAGATAGTCGGTTTTTGTTTTCATGTTTGTATCCTATTTCTCTAATTTTTTGAGAACTTCAACTGTTAATTACGTGTATTAATTTACCTTCCCAGGAACAATGTTTAAATGTTTCCCTTTTTTCTGTGTCAATGACCAACACACTTACCTTTTATCTTTTTCATAATAGCCATTCTAACAAATATGAGGTGATATTCTCATTCATGGCCTTGATTTGCTTTTCCCTGATAATTAAGTGATTGTGAACATTTTTTAAATATACCCTTAGGCCATATTTTACATCTACTTTTTACAAAATGTCTATTCATGTCCTTTACCCATGCTTAGGATTGTTTTCTTGCTATTGAGTTTTTGAGGTTCCTTCTATATTTTATATATTTACTGCTTATCAGATGTGTGGCTTGCAAATATCATGTCCCCTTTTGTAGACTGCTTCCCCATTTTGTTGGTTATTTCCTTGCTGTGCAGACACCTTTTTCAGTCTGATACTTTTGTTGCCTGTGCTTTTGGTGTCATGTCTAAAATATAACTGAAACCGATATCAAGAAGCATGAAGCTCTATATTTTCTTTTAGGCACTTTTTTTTAAACAGTTTCAGTCTTACATTTAAGTTTTGTTCCATTTTGTGTATGGTATAAGAAAAGGACTCAATTTCATTCTTTTAGGCATGTGAATATGCAGTTTTTACCAACTCCATTTATGATGAGTCTCTATCCTTTCATGAAGCTTTGTTGAAAATCCTGGTCATCATAATTGCATGGTTTCCACAAGAAATTTTAGGATTTGTTTTCTATTTCTGTTTGAACAATGTCATTAGAATTTTGAAAGGCATTAGAATTGAATCTGTACATCACTTTGAGAAAGTATGAACATTTTACCAATATTAATTCTCCCTATCCATTTCTATCATCCTTCATTTTTCACACTCATCTATATTTTATAATTTTAAATGTACACTTTTTTTTCATCACATTGAATTTATTCCTACTCAACATAGTCCAATGTATCAACACTCTCAGACGTTTCTGTGTGTCCTTCTGTAATCCTTTCTCCTGCTTCTCTTCACCATCTCAGTCAGGATATTTTCTGCCATTATACATTAATTTGCATTTTTATAGAGTTATTTATATAAGTGTAAACATATAACATTGTTTCTTACATAGTTTCTTTCAAACTTGTCATAATTGTTTAATATTCATCCATGTTATTACATGGATGAAATATTCCTTATTTTGTATTGCTGGGTTGTATTCTATTCTAAGGATATATCATAACTTACATATCCATTCGTCTGAGAGTGGAACATTTGAACATTTTGTATTTCAGGAACTTACAAATAAAACTGACCTCAATATTAAAAAATATTTCTACTAGATATAAAAGCCTATACTCTAGACATGTTCCAGTATCTTTGGGCCTGCAAGTTAGAAAGTCTACATATATTGGAATTTTGTCTTCTCATATATGTGTTTTTGTCCCTAGATGCATTAAGATATTTTCTTTTTGATTGGTTTACAAAATTTTGTCCACTGTTTTTTAGGCAGGGGTTTTTTTTTCATCATTATCCTCATTGATATTTAACTCAGCTTCCCCATCCCAGTACTGGAGATTGAACCCAAGGTGCTTTAACACCACTGAGCTGACATCCACAGTCATTTTTTTTTAAGACAGAGTCTTGCTAAGCTTGCTTAGGCCTCACTAAATTGATGAGTCTGATTCTTGAATTTTGCCATTCTCCCTACTTCAGCCTCCCTACCCTCTGAGATTACAGGTGTGCATAGCCACCTCATTGAGATTTTTTAATATATAAATTTGTGTTTCTCATTAAATGTGGGACATATTGAGCAAAATCATTTACATTTTTTTAAATTCTTTATTTGATTCCCTTTCTGGGAATTAATTTTCATATGTTAAATCCTTTTGATCTGGCCCACAAACGAAAAACTGAGACTCTCTTCATTTTCCTACATTGTGTGTGTGTGTGTGTGTAAGTTTTCCTTCAAGTTTACAGGGTAATTATCTCACAACCAATCTGATATTAATTTCTATCATATTCATTCATTTCATATTGCATATTTCCGCTAGAAATTTTTCATTTGTTTTTTTTTTTACTGTGTGAATGTGTGTGTGTATGTGTGTGTGTGTGTGTGTGTGTGTGTGTGTGTGTGTGTGTGTGTTTGGCTGGTAATCAAACCCAGGGTTTCACATATGCTAGGCATTCTACCACTTTGAACTACACACCATTCATGTCCATTTCATTCTTTTTTTAACATATTAAGATTTATTTGTTATAACACAATTTGTCTTCAAGAACAAACACTGTGGGTGGCAGTGATCATTTCTGGAAATTCCTAAAAGTGTTTTTTTTTTTTTTTAGTTGCAATTAGACATAATAACCTTATTTTATTTATTTATTTTTATGTGGTGTCTAAAAATCGAACCCAGGGCCTTGCACATGCTAGGTGAGCACTCTACATGCTAAGAGCCACAACCACAGCCCCTGTCATTGTGTTTTAATGGGAAGGAGACTGACTTATAACCAGACATATTTTTTGTGATTTATTTTCAAATTGAAGGATAGGTTATACAAAAATAAAATTTACCCTTTTAAGTATAGTATTCAATGAGTTTTGCTTATCATATGCAATCCTGTAAATACCACCACAGTCAAGATGCAAAATGTTTCCATCTCCCCCAAAAGTTTTCTCATGCTCCTGTTGCAATTAACTCATTTTTTGCTACTTCTAACTGTGGATGATGATTGATCAATTTTCAGTTCTACACATTTACCTTTTCCAGAATGCAATGTAATGAAATGTGATATAAATGAAATAGTTTGTAATAAATATAAGCTTTTGCTTCTGGCTTTTAAAATTATTTATTTACTTATTCATAATGCACAAGTATAACATCTTTTTACATACAACTGCTTGTCAATACAAAGTATATAAGCCATTCAGATCTTTAATCATGCATTTAGGATAGTGATATCCATCTCATTCAACCACCAATTTTTCCCTCCCCACCCTGCTCCTTCACTTGTCTTCCCATTCCTTTGACCATTCTAGTGTTCCTCTAATCCTATGTACCCCCATCCAATCACACTGTGAACTAACCATCTTATATCAGAGAAAACATTCAGTATTTGGATTTTTGAGATTGACTAATTTCACTTTGCATTATATTCTCCAAACCATCTGTTTTGGTGCCAATATCATGCTGTTTTTGTTACTATTACTCTATAGTATAATTTAATGTCCGCTATGGTGATGCCCCCTGCTTCACTTTCTTGCTCAGGATTGTTTTGGCTATTCTGGGTCTCTTATTTTCCAGATGAATTTCATGACTGCTTTTTCTATTTCTTTGAAAAATGACATTGGAATTTTGACTGGAATTGCATTAAATCTGTATAATGCCTTTGGTAGTATGGACATTTTGACAATATTGACTCTACCTATCCAAGAGCAAGGTAGGTCTTTCCATCTTCTGAGTTCTTCTACGATTTCTTTCTTTAGTGTTCTATAGTTTTCCTTATAGAGGTCTTTCACCTCTTTTGTTAAGTTGATTCCCAGGTATTTTATTTATTTTTTTGATGCTATTGTAAATGGGGTCGTTTTCATCATTGCCCTTTCAGAGGCTTTGTCACTGATGTACAAAAATGCCTTTGACTTATGGGTATTGATTTTGTATCCTGCTACTTTGCCGAATTCATTTACTAGTTGTAAATAGTTTTCTGGTAGAGTTTTTTGGGTCTTCTAGGTATATTATCATGTCATCAGCAAATAGTGCTAATTTGAGCTCTTCTTTTCCTATCTGGTTTCCTTTAATTTCTTTAATCTGTCTAATTGCTCTGGCCAGAGTTTCCAGTACTATGTTAAATAGCAGTGGTGAAAGGGGGCATCCCTGTCTTGTTCCGGTTTTTAGAGGGAATGCTTTCAATTTTTCTCCATTTAAGATAATGTTAGCTCTGGCCCTTGCATAAATAGCTTTTATAATGTTGAGATATGTTCATAATATTCCTAGTTTTCTAGCGTTTTGAACATAAAGGGGTGTTGAATTTTGTCAAATGCTTTTTCTGCATCTATTGAGATAATCATATGATTTTTATCTTTAAGTCTATTGATGTGATGTATTATGTTTATTGATTTCTGAATATTGAACCAGCCTTGCATCCCTGGAATAAAACCCACTTGATCGTGGTGCACTATCTTTTTTGATATGTTTTTGTATCCAATTTGCCAGAATTTTGTTGAGGATTTTTGCATCTATGTTCATTAAAGATATTGGCCTGAAGTTTTCTTTTTTGGATGCGTCTTTGCCTGGCTTTGGAATTAATGTAATATTGGCCTCATAGAAAAAGTCTGGAAGAGCTCCCTCTTTTTCTATTTCTTGAAATAGTTTGAAGAGCATTAGTATTAGTTCTTCTTTGAAAGTCGTGTAGAACTCGGCTGTAAACCCATCAGGTCCTGGACTTTTCCTTGTTGGTAGCTTTTGATGACATCTTCTATTTCTTTGCTTGTAATCGATCTGTTTAAATTGTGTATAGCCTCCAGATCCAGTTTTAGGCAAATCATATGACTCTAGAAATCTGTCAATGCATTCAGTATTTTCTATTTTATTAGAGAACAATTTTTCAAAGTAATTTCTAATTATATTCTGTATATCTGAGGTGTTTGTTGTGATAATCCCTTTTTCATCATGAATGTTAGTAATTTGAGTTTTTTCTCTTCTTCTCTTTTCATTGCCATCACTAAGGGTCTGTCAATTTTGTTTATTTTTTTCAAAGAACAAACTTTTACTTTTGTCAATTCTTTCAATGGTTTCCTTAGTCTCAATTGCATTAATTTCTGCTCTGATTTTAATTATTTCCTGTCTTCTGCTGCTCTTGGTGTTGATCTGTTCTTCTTTTTCTAGTGCTTTCAGGTGTGATGTTAAGTCCTTCCTTTGTTGTTGTTGTTGTTGTTTTTCCTTTTAAGGAATGAACTCAGTGCAATGAATTTTCCTCTTACTACTGCCTTCATAGTGTCCCAGAGATTTCTATACAATGTATCTGTGTTCTCATTTACCTCTAGGAATTTTTTGATCTCCTCTTTGATGTCTTCTTCAACACCTTGTTCATTCAGTAGCTTGTTGTTTAGCTTCCAGTTGATGGAGTAGTTTTTTCTTATTCCTTGTTTTGTCATTAATTTCCAATTTCATCCCTTTATGGTCCGATAGCATGCAGGGTAGTATATCTATTTATTTATATTTGCTGAGAGTTTCTTGTGACATAATATATGGTCTATTTTGGAGATGGAGCTATGTGCTGCTGAGAAAAAAGTGTATTCTTTTACTGAGGGATGAAATATTCTATATATGTCTGTTAGGTCTAAGTTATTAATTGTTTTAAGGAGGCCTAAGATTTCTTTGTTTAGCTTTTGTTTGGATGATCTATCTATTGGTGAGAGAGGTGTGTTGAAATTTCCTAGAATAACTGTGTTGTGGTCAATTTTACTCTTGAACTTGAGAAGAGTTTGTTTGATGAATGTAGGTGCTCCATTATTTGGGGCATATAGATTTATGATTGTTATATCCTGTTGATGAATGGTTCCCTTGAGTAGTAAGAAATATCCATCTTTGTCCCTTTTATTATTATTATTATTATTTTTTTTTTTTTTTTGTACCAGGGATTGAACTCAGGGGCACTCGACCACTGGGCCACATCCCCAGCCCTTTTTTGTATTTTATTTAGAGACAGGGTCTCACTGAGTTGCTAAGTGCCTCACCATTGCTGAGGTTGGCTTAGAACTCACGATCCTCCTGCCTCAGCCTCCCAAAGTGCTGGGATTACAGGCGTGCACCACCGCACCCAGCCATCTTTGTCCCTTTTGATTAGCTTTGGCTTGAAGTCTACCTTATTTGAAATGAGAATGGAAACCCCTGCTTGCTTCCGCAGGCCATGTGAGTGATAAGACTTTTCCCAGCCTTTCACCTTCAGTCTATTGATGTCTTTTTCTATGAGGTGTGTTTCTTGGAGACAGCAAATTGTTGGGTCATTTTTTTTAATCCATTCGGATAATCTGTGTCTTTTGAATGGTGAGTTCAGGCCATTAACATTCAGGGTTATTATTGAGATGTGATTTTTATTCCCATCCATTTTTATTTGTATTATGATCTTTAGCTTGATTTGGTTTCTCTTCTGGTTGGTATTTCCCTTAATTTAATATCTCCCTTTGTTGACTTTCATCATTATTTTTCTCTTCTTCTTCATGAAAAATTTTGCCCAGGATGTTCAGAAGTGCTGGCTTTCGAGATGCGAAATCTTTTAACTTTTGCTTGTGGTGGAAGGTTTTTATTTCATCTTCGAATCTAAAGCTCAGTTTTGCTGGCTATAAGATTCTTGGTTGACATCCCTTTTCTTTCAGAACTTGGAATATGCTATTCCAGGATCTTCTTGCTTTTACGGTCTGGGTAGAAAAATGTGAACATAGTCTGATTGGTTTCCCCCTATATGTAATCTGCTTCCTTTCTCTTGTGGCTTTTAATATTCTCTCCTTGCTCAGTATATTAGGCATTTTCATTATAATGTGTCTTGGTGTGTGAAGGAGCCTATAATCAAGGAGATAGCTAAAGATTGCGGTTAGCTGAGAGCCATAAAAGATGTTCTAGTTTCCACCTGATATTAATACATTATTCAAAGAATCTTTGTATGCCCGTGAACACTGCGTGACGCACCTGTAAGCTTGAGCTGTAAGCACATGTCCTTGTTTAAAACTATATGTATATAACTGGGTGAGGTTCGTTAGTGTGTGTGGGGAAGAAGAAGGTGGTGGTTGGAGTTAGAGCATTTGGAGTGATTGCTGGAGCTGGAGCAAGAAGAAGAATAAAAGACCTTTTTTCATTTTCATCCTGCCTCCGAATTTTCCTGTGGCGTTCGCTGCTCCAAGCGACTTCTGCTTCAGGCAGCGACAGGTGGTGGCCTGTACGGGAAATTCGGCGGCAAGGTAAGAAAAAAGAAAATTTAAAAAGATGGGAGCAAATATAACAAAAACTCGGTTTATAAAAGCCATGAATGAAATTTTTGATATTGAGAACTCAGATAGTGAGAAAAGTGAACAAGAAAGCATATCCTCTGATTCAGTTGAGACCAGCAAGGAGAGTAGGAATGTAAATTCAAAAGTAAGATCTTCAAAAGCCATCAGAAGCTTAATAAAATTAGCTGAGGAGTATGTACTCTCCTTAGAAACTGAAACTCAGGATACTAGTGAAAGTAATAATAGTAACAAGGAGCCAAACCATGAAAGTACAGTCTCCTCTACTGAGCCGGTTAGGAATTATGAAGCTAGTAGTGAAGAGGAATCAAAAAGCGATTCGGAGAGCACAGTCTCCAATAAAAAGAACAAAAAGAAATTAAAAAAGAGAAAAGACCATCAAATAGAGGAACCACTAGTGCCCTCTGCTCCTTCATGGATAGAATCCCTAACAGAAACAATAAAGAGTATTGATCAGAGTGTACGTGCCCTTGAGGTAGAAATTGGCGGCCTTTCTGAGCGCTTATACGCTCTCGAACAACATAGACCGCAGGAGCACCTAGAACTGCCAGTATTTCAAAATGAACAGGGACAAAGATATCACGAGTCCCTAGACTTTAAAACAATAAAGAATTTTAAAGAGGCAGTAATGACCTATGGGCCTCAAGCTCCGTTCACATTAAGTATGATAGAGTCACTTAACACCCTAACCTTAGCCCCCTCAGATTGGAAAAGTCTATGCAGAGTGGTACTAAGTGGGGGACAATACCTAATCTGGAAAACTCAATTCCAGGAACTTTGTTCAGAAATAGCAAAGAGAAATGCTGCAGCAGGTTTCCCTCAACGCAATATAGATATGCTCACAGGGGAGGGTCAGTTCGCCGAACTACAAAATCAGCTACAATACGATCCAGGTGTGTATGCCCAGATACACACTGCAGCTGTGAAAGCCTGGAAGATAATCTCAGGCACAGGGGATCTGCAAGGCAGCCTATCAAAAGTTATACAAGGGCCTAACGAACCTTACGCTGATTTTGTAGATAGGCTCTTAAAAACAACATCTAGAGTTTTTGGAGAAGTCGAGCAAGCTATGCCCCTAGTTATCCAATTAGCATACGAGAACGCTAATAAATATTGCCAGGATGCAATAAGGCCGTGGAGAAGTAAAAAAGACTTATCAATTTATATCAGACTGTGCAAAGACATTAACGAGGCTGTTATCACAGGCAACGTAATTGATGCAGTGATGAAAAATTCCTCCCCTCAAAATTCCCAAAGGATTCAACCTAGAACAGGATATTCCAGACAAAATTATTATAATCAACCAAGATATGCTAAGCAATATCCCCCAAGGGTAATAAAATCAAATTCATACCGTGCTCCAGGCCGATGCCCCAGGTGCAAAAAGGGTATACATTGGGCCAATCAATGCCATTCTAGATATGATATATGTGGAAATGATTTATCAAGGATTTCAAAAAACGGGGCACGGGGCCCAATGTCCCGGGGCCCACAAATGTACGAGGCACTAGAGGAGGAAGGCCCTCAGACTCAAATGATTCCTCGTCACAGTCCCTCCTACCCATTAACTCCCTTATCAGAGGGACAAGAGGAAGTGCAGGATTAGATCTCTGTTCTACTGCCCGGATGGTCCTGACACCTGAAATGGGGGTTCAGCTGATTCCTACGGGAATCAGGGGACCTCTCCCTTCAAGAACTGTGGGACTAATCCTTGGGCGTAGTTCCAAAAGTTATTAGGCTTTAATGTTATACCAGGGGTTATTGATTCAGATTATAATGGAGAGATTAAAATAATGCTAAGTACACACAGGGGCATCATCTCCGTAAATCAAGGAGACAGAATCGCACAGCTGCTCCTCATTCCCAGTCTCCATAATCTTTTAAAAGCATGCCACAAAATAGAAATAGCAGAGCATTCGGTTCCACTGGTTCAGGACCTATGGCTTTCTGGGTCCAGGACTGTTCACGGAGGCCTATGTGCAAATTAAAAATTCAAGGTATAGAGATGGAGGGGCTGATTGATACAGGAGCTGACTCTTCCATCATAAATCTACAACAATGGCCTAAGCACTGGCCTCTACAGAAAGCCTCAACCAGTTTAAGAGGCTTGGGATACAGTAATACCCCAGCTCAAAGTGCTGTAATCTTAAATTGGCAAGACAATGAAGGCCATACAGGAACATTCAAACCCTATGTTTTAAACAGCTTGCCAGTTACCCTATGGGGAAGAGATATCTTACATCAAATGGGGCTACACCTAGCGACCAAGCCTGCAGGTGTTAAGAATAAAAATCCTAATCATAATAAAAAAGGCAAAGGACATTTTTTCTAGGGGCCACTGAGAAAACAATTTTAAAAATACCATGGCTCTCTAATAAGCCAGTTTGGGTCCCTCAGTGGCCCCTATCCAAAGAAAAATTGCAAGCGGCCCATCAATTAGTTAAAGAACAATTAGAAGCAGGACACATAGAGCCTTCCACCTCTCCCTGGAATTCTCCCATATTTGTAATTAAGAAAAAATCAGGAAAATGGAGACTATTACAAGATCTAAGACAAATTAACAAAACAATGCAAATTATGGGCCCTACTCAACCTGGACTTCCTAATCCTGTAGCTATTCCAAAAAACTATTACCTTATAACCCTTGATATAAAGGACTGTTTCTTTTCCATTCCCCTACATCCTCTGGATGCCCCCAGTTTTGCTTTTTCAATTCCTTCTATTAATAATAATGGCCCTAATAAAAGATATCAATGGAAAGTATTGCCGCAGGGAATGGCAAATAGCCCTACACTGTGCCAACTATATGTGGACAGAACTATACAGCCCATTAAAAACAAATATCAAGACCTCATGTGTCTACACTACATGGACGATGTTTTATTAGCTCACCCTAATCAACAAATCTTATTTAATATATTTAGTGAAATAACAAAAAATCTAAAAAAATATGGATTATATATAGCAGAAGAAAAAGTTCAAAGCAGATCACCTATACTATATTTAGGCTTTAAAATCATGGATACTTTTGTTAAACCCCAAAAAATTCTAATAAGTAAAGAACATTTGACCACCCTCAATGATTTCCAAAAATTACTGGGTGACATTAATTGGCTTCGCCCTACACTAAGCCTCACTACTGGACAATTAAAACCCTTATTTGACATCCTTCGTGGGAACCCTGACCCATCCTCACCTCGAACATTAACTCCTGAGGCCAGGAGAGCTCTAAAATTAGTAGAACAGGCCATTGAAAGATCCCATTGCGATAGATTTGATTTTGCACAACCACTAATATTGATTATTATTCCTTCACAATATACTCCAACAGGAGTATTTTGGCAACAGGGACCTATATTATGGATACATTTGCCTGTCTCTCCTAAAAGTACAATTGAGTCTTATACCTCCATGGTGGCTAAACTTATTCTTCAAGGACTTAAAACCTCTACTAAAATATTTGGAATTCATCCCACTACTATTATTACTCCTTATTCATCATCACAGGTTGAATATTTGTGCTTCAATGATAATGATTGGGCTATAGCTAGATGCTCTACTTCTGCAAATTTTGACAATCATATTCCTAAATCTCCTATACTGTCCTTTTGTATCAATCATCCTATCATATTCCCCACAGGTAATAAAAAATCAACCCATTCCTAAAGCATTTAATGTATTTACAGATGGATCCTCTAATGGTACTGCTGCAGTAGTCACTCAAAATGAAAAAATGATTCATATCACTAATCAAAAATCAGCTCAATTAGTGGAACTCGAAGCTATAATAATAGCTCTGGAAATTTTTAAAGAACAGCCTATGAATATTTTTTCAGACAGCCATTATATTGTACATGCTGTCCCAAAATTGGAGCTAGCAGGTCCAATAGCACCACATACTCCAGCTTTTAAATTGTTTTCTCAAATCCAAAATCTCCTATGGCAACGAAAAGAACCTTTATTTATAGGTCACATAAGAGCTCACACTAATCTGCCTGGTCCTCTCCATGAAGGTAATCAAAAAGCTGACGCCCTCACTAAAACAATATTTATATTTACTACAGTACAACAAGCTACTTTATTTCATTCCCAGTTCCACGTTAACAGCACTACCTTAAGACAAAAATTTAAAATCACAAAAGAACAAGCTCGTAGAATTGTAAAAGAATGTCCATCTTGTGTAACACTTTTGCCCAATCCACATTATGGGGTTAACCCACGAGGTTTGATGCCCAATCATTTGTGGCAGATGGATGTCACACATGAGCCAAGTTTTGGAAAATTACGATTTATTCATGTCACCATAGATACATGCTCAGGCATGATTTTTGCTTCTTTACATTCCGGAGAAAAAAGTTAAAGATACTATATCTCATTGTCTGCAAGCTTTTGCTGCATTGGGCATCCCCAAAATGCTTAAAACAGATAATGGCCCTGCATATACATCCACATCCTTCAAACAATTTTGTACAAAGTTCAATATTATCCACAAAACAGGTATCGCTTATAATCCTCAGGGACAAGGAATAATTGAAAGAGCAAATCGGACACTTAAAAATATGTTACTAAAGCAAAAAGATGGAAACTGGAAAAATCCTAAGGACAGATTGGCAGTTGCCCTGTTTACCCTAAATTTCTTAACTTTAGATTCTAATGGACATTCGGCTGGAGATAGACACTGGAACCCACACCAACAACATAAACCTTTGGTTTACTGGAAGGATGTTCTCTCAGGTACATGGAAGGGTCCAGACCCAGTATTAATTTGGGGGAGAGGATCTGTTTGTGTTTTTCCAAAGCACGAATCCTCTCCAATATGGATACCATCTAGATTGATAAAGCAGGTACAAAGTCAAAAGGATCAAGACGAAGTTATTGAGGAGTCTAGATTGAATAAACAAGTACAAAATCAAGAGAACCAAAATGAAGGTATGGAGTGATTCCCTTAAAAGAGTCCTCCATTAAATTTACAACTTAAATTTCATTCTTCCCGGCCGGGACAAGAAGATCTCTCTTCAGTGTATACACAATTGTAAATTTTTTTTCTCTTTTATATATGTCTTTATGTCTGTGCATTTGTCTAAATTTCATGTTAATGTGATGTCACAAATATGTTTATATGTGCGTCTGTCTAGTGTGACGTCACAAATAATTAAGCGCTTAAAAAAAAAAAAAGGTAGATAGATATAGATCCAAATAACAAATAACGTTAATTCATTTAAGTTTAGAATATTCTAATTTGATAATCAATAGATAGATAGATAAATAGATATTTATATAAGTTCAGAATATTTTAATTAGATAATCAATTATAATGATAATCAATTTTGATTTATAGTTGTCTCCGGGACTTCTCTTCAGCTGTGAATATGTTTAATGTTGTATAACCTGATATTTTGGTGTTCCGACAGAGGATCATTTATTTGTTATTAACTTCATTTGTTTAATAGCTGATTAATTTGAATTATTTCAACAGGTATAGGATTGCTGTGTATATAGAGACTCGAGGATTCCAGCTAACAAATTATTTTTCCAAAATGCCTTTAGCTTTTCTTTATCTTTTTTTTTTTTTTTTTTTTTTTTTTTTGGTACCGGGGATTGAACTCAGGGGCACTTGACCACTGGGCCACATCCCCAGCCCTTTTTTTGAACTTTATTAGAGACAGGGTCTCACTGAGTTGCTAAGTGCCTCGCCATTGCTGAGGCTGGCTTTGAACTCGCGATCCTCCTGCCTCAGCCTCCCAAGTGCTGGGATTACAGGCGTGCGCCCACCGCGCCCGGCTTTTCTTTATCTTTAATGCAGTAAACACCCTCAGTTTCTCTTTGATTATTTCTGAATGTGATATTTTGCCAGCTTATGTTTGTGGGAGCTTAAGCAGCAATGTGTGTGAGCAGAGATCAACTTTTATTTTCTACTCTAATAATTCTTTTTTTTAGTTTGACAGCTCACCTTTTGATCTCAGTGCTGGAATAGCACTGCCTTTCCCTTAATAATGGATGCTTGAGTTTTTAGGTAGCGGGCCCTGAAGATTTGCCGGTGGAAATGTCTAGACATAAAAAAGACGGCTGCTGCTACAACTGCAGGGACCGCGGTCGCTGCAAGCATCCTGCTGCTCAAGCATCAACAACCTAACCAGCAGTGTGGCCTCTGCTCTGCATGCATGGGGCCTCCTGAATCTATGTGTTATAACTTATGGACATTTTGATTTTCCATTATTTTGGGACATTACGGGACAATGCCTTGCGGGTATTTGTCTAAGAGAACTCAGTGCGTTACTTGATGAAACTAAGGGCAGCTGATCCACTTAAAGAACTTGATATGATATGGAAATTTGGCTCGTCAGCAGTAGGCTTACCGCCTTAAAGCCGCAGCATCTCCTAAAAATTGGACGGCTGTTAGTCAACACACAGTCGATCCTGAAGGGCTCTATTGGATGGCTGGTTAGCCTATGACGGGTAAGATCCCCAGAAGGGGACAACCTAAGACACGGCACAGTCGCACGGGACAGTCTAACGTGGCCGGCATGTCAACCTAAGCCAGGAGTCAGGACAGCCTAGACTCCCATGACGGGTAAGAATGTCGGTTGCACATGGACGTCCTAGAACATCCCCTCTTTTAAAACTAAAAGGGGGAAATGAAGGAGCCTATAATCAAGGAGATAGCTAAAGATTGCGGTTAGCTGAGAGCCATAAAATATGTTCTAGTTTCCACCTGATATTAATACATTATTCAAAGAATCTTTGTATGCCTGTGAACACTGCGTGACGCACCTGTAAGCTTGAGCTGTAAGCACGTGTCCTTGTTAAAGCTATATGTATATAACTGGGTGAGGTTCGTTAGTGTGTGTGGGGAAGAAGAAGGTGGTGGTTGGAGTTAGAGCATTTGGAGTGATTGCTGGAGCTGGAGCGAGAAGAAGAATAAAAGACCTTTTTTCATTTTCATCCTGCCTCCGAATTTTCCTGTGGCGTTCGCTGCTCCAAGCGACTTCCGCTTCAGGCAGCGACAGGTGTGGATCTGTTGAGATTTTGTATGTTTGGTGTTCGGTAAGCCTCTTGAACTTGGTTTTCCCATTCATTCCTCAAGTTTGGAAAATTTTCTGTAATTATTTCATTAAATAAATTACTCATTCCTTTGGCTTGAAACTCTGTCCCCTCTTCTACCCCAATCACTCTTATATTTGGTCTTTTTTGTTTGTCCCATAATTCTTGAATGTTCTATTCTTGGTTTCTTACCATTTTTTCTGTGTAGTCTAGATTTTTCTCTAGGGTATA
>CM046674.1:16762178-16808329 GCA_025594165.1 Tamias sibiricus | reverse complement strand
CCTCTTTCCACCCTTTAGAGTCTTACTCTATTCCTTCTAATCAGAGTTCTGTAATTTTCCTTCTAGAAGTCTGGGTTAGATTTATTTGCAGTTGTAGGTATTTTTTAGGCTATTGTGAATGGAATTGTCTTCCTGATTTATTTCTTAATTCATTTGTTATGGGTATGTAGAAAAGCTACTGATTTCTGTATGTTGATTTTTTTTGTATCCTGTTACTTTATTGAATTTATTAGATCTAGAAATTCTGGGAGAGTCTTTATGGTCTTCTAGGTACAATATCATATTATTTACAAATAGGGATAATTTATATCCTATTTATATCCTTTTTAAAAATCTTATCTACTTGCTTTGGCTAAAATTTGAAGTACTATATTGAATAAGAATGACAAGAATAGACATCTTTCTTTGTCTTGTTCCTGATTTTAAGGGACATGTGTAATTTTTCCCCATTAGTATGATGTTTGCTTTGGGTTTGTGGTACATTGCTTTGGTGATGTTGGGTAAGTTTCCTTGTTTCCTAACCCTAGTTTCCTTGGCATTTTATTGTGAATCAGTTGAATTTTGTCAAAGGGTCTTTTTCTCCACCTATTGAGATGATCATTTGACTTCTGTTCTTGATTCTATTTCTGTGGTGTTTATTGATTTGCAAATGTCAAACCATCCTTAGATACCTGGGATTAAACCAATTTGATGTAAAATCTTTAACATTTTGCTGAATTCAATTTGCAAGTATTTTATTCAGGATTTTTGCATTTATGACCAGCAAGAATATCAGTCTGCAAGTTTCTTAATGTGTCCTTATCTAAATTTAGTATCAGAGTGATACTGGTTGTATAAAATGAGTTCAGAAGCATTCCTGGTGTTCTCCTGCTCTTCTTTCCTGCATAGCAAGAAATCATGCTGGAGATCCCCCTTGGTGCTGAGCTGTGTTATACCAGAGGATAAGGCAGTGCAGGTAATGTACTTCCTATGCTTTTCTATACAGTTATTCTGTTCTCATGCTCCTCTAGCTTACTATAGTTTCTTTATGGTTCTCCCAAAACTATTTCCACAAGTGTATAGGTGTTTTTTTTAGGGGGGAAAGTGCTGAGACTCCCTAACCTGCTATCATGCTGAAAACATTGCAAAGTATTCGATTTATTAAGGACAAAGATTCATGAGAATGTATGTGTGGGGGTTTGTGTGCAAGAGAAGATGAGAGAACAAATTAACTTGGCAATTTATTTTCTTATTAAAATTTTTTCTACCTCATCTGCAGTTTCTGAGAACTTAGTTAAAAATTCTTACTCTAGTATGAATTTATAATTTTTCTAGGGGTTTCAAAATGTTTTGCTTTATTTATTTGGAAACATAAGTTTTAGTTTCTGGTAGAAGGTTCATTTTAATTATATAAAATTTTCACCTTGAATCCTATTTTGTATAACAACTTACTGAAAAGGATAAACAAATAAGACAGTACAACACAACAGATTTTATTTATTTAGGTGTAATGATGATAGCCATCCATGGAAAATTTCAGAGTCAAAAAAGTTAAATAATTTGTCAAAAAGTTAATGAAAAAGTTATATTTCTATTTGAAGCAAGAGAATACCATTGTACAATTTTGGGAAAAAAATGTAAAGAGGAAAACCTGCATTAACAAAATTTAATGTATTTCAGCAAATATAGATTTACCCAAGAATAAAAGCTCAGGATCTAAAGCTGCATTAGAAATTCTGGAAAGAGACACTTTACCCAATATTTTAAAAAATAATTTAAAATGAATGGCAGTGTAATAACTGACTAACAGTTGGCATAGAGGATATGTGAAACAAACTGTGATCTCATGTAATAAAATTCATTTTAACTGAGTAAAATAAAAATAATGCTAACAGAAATTATAAATAAATATTTTTACAATTTTAGGATTGCAAATATTTTCTTCTGCACAAATAATTAGTTCTAAAATATTGTTACAGATGGATATGTAATAATTTTAGATTCTGTAATAAGAAAGAACATACAAATAAAATGGAAATGACAAAAAATTGCAAAAATGAATGCTTTTTTTTTTTCTTTTGGTACCAGGGATTGAACTCAGGGGCACTCAACCACTGGGCCACATCCCCAGACCTTTTTTGTATTTTATTAGAGACAGGGTCTCACTGAGTTGCTAAGTGCCTCACCAATGCTGAGGCTGGCTTTCAACTCACAATCCTCCTGCCTCAGCCTCCCAAGTGCTGGGATTACAGGCGTGTGCCACCACGCCCGGCAAATGAAGCTTTTAACAGGAAAAATACCCTGGCATATACAAAGAACTAAAAACCTTAAGAAAAATTCAATTTACTTAGTTTGAAACTGTCACTTATTAGTTGTGTGGAAATGTAAGAAATCTACAATAATGCCCTACCTGTATATTCATTTGTAAGGTAGTAATTATAACAAAACCTATTTGATTATAATTATTAAATGATAATACATGAAAGAATATTTAAAATGGTATCTGATGTATGGTAGGAACTCAATACATGGTAATGTTTAACCAGTTTCACAATGTCCTTTGTGAGTCATCATGGTACCTTTTTTAACACATCACCTAAGCATTGTGCTTTATCTCTTACAAAATTGACATCCACCTTGTGGTAACTCCTTTAAAAGAAGTAGACTGAATCTTGAAGATGTTAAATAAACTGCATGAAATCTAGAAACTATCATGTGTTATATTCATGACACAAACTTAAATTTATTTGATGTTGACGCCCATGCTGTTTTCACTAGGCCATGGATATTTAATCATTAGTTATAGGGGAAAAAAAAACTAGTTTACTATAACAGGGAACCAATACATGAAGATAATAAAATATGCTTTCTAAAGAAAATAAGATATCCCTTTGAATCTTTAAGATGATATTTTAGTGACAGCAAAGACAAAAGAGCTGGCAAAATATATTTTCTTCCCCTGGTTCTAGTTCTTATTTCAAATGAATCAAGTGGCATTGTCAGGCTTTGTTAGCCTGAGAGTCATGTCCCTGTGTGGGGACTGAGACTGACAAGACTGTTTCTCAGCCTGAGCAGATAAAGTCTATATCTCAGACACTACTTCTTGAAGTGTTCTGACAGTTGAGCAACTGGCCTTCCCTTAAGTAGTATCCTGAATTCTGTCAGTATCTTCTCTGAAATTTCATAGGGCAAACTGAGAATAAAAACCATATGTAACCCAAGTAGTTTACAGTGCTATGACTAAATCAAGATTTTAAAGTTTTCCCGATAAGACCTTCAATTTAAACCCAGGATTCTGATTTGACTATATAATTTGTCTATCCTTAAAGCCAATCCTAACCAACCCCTTTACCCTTGAAAGATAGAGCCACCCAATCTTACCCCAAGTCATTCACATGTAATCTTCCTCCCCAATACTCCCCCAACATGGGTGTTCTGTACCTGGGTTTAGTTGTTTCTCACAGTTTTGTAGCCCAAGATTTGCACTGAACATCCTGCATTCCCAGCTCTCTGAATTCTGCTGTCAACTCTAGTCCCTGAACTAATATTAGCAGCACCATTCACCCAGGGAGCAAAAGGCATAAATTGATGTGTCTGGGATTGACAAATTAGCATTTCTAACGATCTATTGACTAAATGAAATATGGATGTTAGGAGGGGAGGTTTTGCTCAGCTCTTTTCATTATTATTACTTACTTGAGGAAAACTTCTTCCAAGGTAGTCATAGAGATACCAAAGCCAGCAATGCCCAGCTCTTCCTTTCTTTCTTCTATTTCCAAAAACAGGGCTTCAAAACTAGAAGGAAAAGAAGCAAAATAAAACAAAACAAAAACAAAACACAGGTAGCAGTAAAAACAGATTATTATATTTCTTTGTTCTTGGCAGTGGGGGAAAAATGCAGCTTATTTCTTAATGAAATGGTAGTTTCATGCCCCCCTAACAAACCATAAAAATGTGGAACATGTGAAGAAAACAAAACAAAACTAAAACACTAGCAAGTTGCTGTATCAAACTGCTTCCTGAATTTCTGATAAAATTATCAATTGACTTTTTATATATTAATGTTCACTGCTAGTTATGATTTAATTTTTTAATGTATTATTTTGTTCCTATGAAACACACTAAATCAAGCTGTGTAGATAAAATTTAGGACTGGGAGAAAACTGTCCACTCAACCAGGGGAATTGTATAACTTTGGTCAGTTGTGATGTGATGGTATAAGGCTTATAAAAATAGTTTTTCTAAAATTTATCAGTATTTTAGGTTCAGATATTTAATCACTCAAAAATTCCTTTAGTTCATGAACCCAAGTACACGAGGACAGAAAATTCTCCATATTCTCTATAGTTTGAGCCAAAATTGGATTCTACCCCCTCCATTTAATGATTAGTAGGAAAAGCAAGTTTCTGAATATTGTTATTCAGTATTTCTCAAGATTAATAACAAGTGTACATACACATACATCAGTATAGCATGGCAAGTCCTTAAGCAGGGTACAATAAACTCAAAAAAGATCATGGGATCCTATCACTTTTAGTTCAATCATTATGTGTCTACGTATACAGGTTAAACAGCAAACTCCAAGCTGGAGAGATCAAGGGAAAAAACCCTACAGAGGCGACCCACCCAGCGGTGACCACAGCAAGAGGTAGGCATCCGCCCGCCCGCCAGAAGGAGAGATCCAGCCGCCAGTTTGCCTGGCCTGCAGGGCCCAGAGTGGCAGCTCCCTACTGCTGCACATAGGGCCCATCCTGAGGATAAGCCCCCTCCGCTCTTCCACTGTGCCATTCTGCAAAGGGCCAAAGGTGCAGCCTTGATTCCACTAACAGGATGGCTGACTGGATATGATCCGGGTCAATTGGCTTAATCTGGAAGGGAAATAAGAAGGGCTTCCAAGGGTCCATTTTGCTTGAGACTTATTCCTGGTTTCAACGTGTTTGTTTGTTTGTTTGTTTTGTTGTTTCTTGGAGGGGGTTTATTTGTTAGTTTCTGTTTTTTTTGTTGTTGTTGTTTTGTTATGTTTTGATTGACAGTGTGTTTGTTTGCTTCTGCTCCTCTTTGCTTTCTTTCTTTTCTTCCTTCTCACTTTAGTATTTTTTCTCCTTCCTTCATCTTCCCTATTTACACCCTGTCATTGCATACTCAACAAAGGCAAAAACAAGTTATACGCAGAAATTGGGATTTTTTGAATGAGTACAATTGAAATATATAGCAAAGTGGTGTTATATATAGTGTATTCTCTATTTTCTAGACTCACTCTCTCTCATACTAATTTCTACTCCTGGTCACTTTTTTTTTTCTTCTTCTTCCTTTTCTTTTTTTCTTTTTCTTTTTCTCTATCTTTCTTTATTTCTTCTCTCAACCGCTGCATAAAATAGGTTTATATATAAATTGGTCTTTCCACCTAATCATTCACTATTTCCTCTCTCATCTGCTGATACTAAACCACTTCCATAGAACTCTCTTTTCATACTTTCCAAGAAAGAACAAGTCAGTTCACTCACTTCTCTCTTACTAAACATATCACCCCTGTGTCCATTACTTGAATCTATAAAGCCCCATTAGAAGCTTACAGACTAAATTGGAAACAATATCTAGGTTAACTAAATCTGTACATTGTGATCAAACTGGGATTCTCTGAATAGAAAGTGTCTGATTTTAAAGTGTAAAGGAAATATAAGGGGACCTGATAGCATTGTACTACAGGAGCAACATAAGGTTCTAAGGTAAAATCAAAATAGTCAAGGTCCCATAGTGCAGGAAGAATAGATGCACAAGCAAGATGAAGAAACAAGGGAAAAAAGTGACACAAACAAATCAATATACCTCCTCAGTAGATTCCATGGCATGCACAGTTGGTGAAATGCCAGAGATGGAATTTAGAAATTACATTTGCCAAATGCTTGCGGAACTTAAGAATGAACTAAAAAATGAGATGAGGGAGCAAGTACAGATGGCGAAAGATCATTTTGACAAAGAACTTCATAAACAAATACAGGAAGTAAAAGATTACTTCAATAGGGAGATAGAGGCTCTAAAGAGAAACCAAACAGAAATTCCAGAAATGAAAGAAGCAATAAACCAAAATAAGAGCTCAATCGAAAGTATCACCAACAGAGTAGATCACTTGGAAGAAAGAACCTCAGACAATGAGGACAAAATATATATCCTAGAGAAAAATCTAGATTAAACAGCAAAAAATGGTAAGAAACCAAGAACAGAACATCCAAGAATTATGGGACAACATAAAAAGACCAAATATAAGAGTGATTGGGGTAGAGGAGGGGGCAGAGTTTCAAGCCAAAGGAATGAGTAATTTATTTAAAGAAATAATTACAGAAAAATTTTCAAACTTGAGGAATGAATGGGAAAACCAAGTTCAAGAGGCTTACCAAACACCAAACATACAAAATCACAACAGATCCACACCAAGACACATTATAATGAAAATGCCTAATATACTGAGCAAGGAGAGAATATTAAAAGCCACAAGAGAAAGGAAGTAGATTACATATAGGGGGAAACCAATCAGACTATGTTCAGACTTTTCTACCCAGACCGTAAAAGCAAGAAGATCCTGGAATAGCATATTTCAAGTTCTGAAAGAAAAGGGATGTCAACCAAGAATCTTATATCCAACAAAATTGAGTTTTAGATTTGCAGATGAAATAAAAACCTTCCACGACAAGCAAAAGTTAAAAGATTTCGCAGCTCGAAAGCCAGCACTTCTGAAAATCCTGGGCAAAATTTTTTCATGAAGAAGAGAAAAATAACAATGAAAATCAACAAAGGGAGATATTAAACTAAGGGAAATACCAACCAGAAGTGAAACCAAATCAAGCTAAAGATCATAATATAAATAAAAATGGATGGGAATAAAAATCAAATTTCAATAATAACCCTGAATGTTAACAGCCTAAACTCACCATTCAAAAGACACAGATTATCTGAATGGATTAAAAGAAATGACCCAACAATTTGCTGTCTCCAAAAAACACACCTCATAGAAAAAGACATCAATATGAAGGTGAAAGGCTGGGAAAAGTCTTATCACTCACATGGCCAGCAGAAGCAAACAGGGGTTTCCATTCTCATTTCAAATAAGGTAGACTTCAAGCCAAAACTAATCAAAAGGGACAAAGATGGATATTTCTTACTACTTAAGGAAACCATTCATCAACAGGATATAACAATCATAAATCTATATGCCCCAAATAATGGAGCACCTACATTCATCAAACAAACTCTTCTCAAGTTCAAGAGTAAAATTGACCACAACACAGTTATTCTAGGGGATTTCAACACACCTCTCTCACCAATAGATAGATCATCCAAACAAAAGCTAAACAAAGAAAACTTAGGCCTCCTTAAAACAATTAATAACTTAGACTTAACGGACATATATAGAATATTTCATCCTGCAGTAAAAGAATACACTTTTTTCTCAGCAGCACATGGCTCCTTCTCCAAAATAGACCATATATTATGTCACAAGGCAACTCTCAGCAAATATAAAAAAATAGAGATACTACCCTGCATGCTATCGGACCATAAAGGGATGAAATTGGAAATCAATGACAAAACAAGGAATAAGAAAAACTACGCCAACAACTGGAAGCTAAACAACATGCTACTGAATGAACAAGGGGTTGAAGAAGACATCAAAGAGGAGATCAAAAAATTCCTAGAGGTAAATGAGAACACAGATACATCATATAGAAATCTCTGGGACACTATGAAGGCAGTAGTAAGAGGAAAATTCATTGCACTGAGTTCATTCCTTAAAAGGAAAAAAAAAAAAAAACAACAAAAATAAATGACTTAACATCACACCTCAAAGCACTAGAAAAAGAAGAACAGACCAACACCAAGCCAAGAGCAGCAGAAGACAGGAAGTAATTAAAATCAGAGCAGAAATTAATGAAATTGAGACTAAGGAAACAATTCAAAGAATTGACCAAACTAAAAGTTGATTCTTTGAAAAAATAAACAAAATTGACAGACCCTTAGCATGCTAACGAAAAGAAGAAGAGAAAAAACTCAAATTACTAACATTCGTGATGAAAAAGGGAATATCACAACAAACAACTCAGATATACAGAAGATAATTAGAAATTACTTTGAAAACTTGTACTCTAATAATATAGAAAATGTTTAATGCATTGACAAATTTCTAGAGTCGTATGATTTGCCTAAACTGGATCTGGAGGCTATACACAATTTAAACAGATCGATTACAAGCAAAGAAATAGAAGATGTCATCAAAAAGCTACCAACAAGGAAAAGTCCAGGACCTGATGGGTTTACAGCCGAGTTCTACAAGACTTTCAAAGAAGAATTAATACCAATGCTCTTCAAACTATTTCAAGAAATAGAAAAAGAGGGAGCTCTTCCAGACTCTTTCTATGAGGCCAATATTACATTAATTCCAAAGCGAGGCAAAGACTCATCCAAAAAAGAAAACTTCAGGCCAATATCTTTAATGAACATAGATGCAAAAATCCTCAACAAAATTCTGGCAAATCGGATACAAAAACTTATCAAAAAGATAGTGCACCACGATCAAGTGGGGTTTATTCCAGGGATGCAAGGCTGGTTCAACATTCGGAAATCAATAAACATAATACAATAGACTTAAAGATAAAAATCAATAGACTTAAAGATAAAAATCATATGATTGTCTCAAAAGATGCAGAAAAAGCATTTGACAAAATTCAGCACCCCTTTATGTTCAAAACACTAGAAAAACTAGGAATATCAGGAACATATCTCAACATTATAAAAGCTATTTATGCAAGGCCCAGAGCTAACATTATTTTAAATGGAGAAAAATTGAAAGCATTTTCTCTAAAAACTGGAACAAGACAGGGATGTCCCCTTTCACCACTGCTATTTAACATAGTACTGGAAACTCTGGCCAGAGCAATTAGACAGACGAAAGAAATTAAAGGGATCCACATAGGAAAAGAAGAGCTCAAATTAGCACTATTTGCTGATGACATGATAATATACCTAGAAGACCCAAAAAACTCTACCAGAAAACTTTTACAACTAGTAAATGAATTTGGAAAAGTAGCAGGATACAAAATCAATACCCATAAGTCAAAGGCATTTTTATACATCAGTGACAAAGCCTCTGAAAGGGAAATGATGAAAACGACCCCATTTACAATAGCATCAAAAAAAATAAAATACCTGGGAATAAACTTAACAAAAGAGGTGAAAGACCTCTATAAAGAAAATTATAGAACACTAAAGAAAGAAATCATAGAAGACCTCAGAAGATGGAAAGACCTACCTTGCTCTTGGAGAGGTAGAGTCAATATTGTCAAAATGTCCATACTACCAAAGGCATTATACAGATTTAATGCAATTCCAATCAAAATCTCAATGTCATTCTTCAAAGAAATAGAAAAAGCAGTTGTGAAATTCATCTGGAAAAATAAGAGACCCAGGATAGCCAAAGTTATCCTGAGCAAGAAAAGTGAAGCAGGGGGCATCACCATACCGGACTTTAAATTATACTATAGAGCAATAGTAACTAAAACAGCATGGTATTGGCACCAAAACAGACTGGTGGACCAATGGTACAGACTTGAGGACACAGAGACTAATACATATAATTTCAGTTATCTTATATTAGACAAAGGTGCCAAAAATATACAGTGGAGAAAGGATAGCCTCTTCAACAAATGGTGCTGGGAAAACTGGAAATCCATATGCAACAAAATGAAATTAAACCATTATCTATCACCATGTACAAAACTCAATTCAAAGTGGATCAAGGACCTAGGAATTAGATCAGAGACAATACGCCTAATAGAAAAAGTAAGCTCCAATTTCCAACATATCGGATTAGGCCCCAAGTTCCTTAATAAGAATCCTGTAGCGCAAGAACTATTACCAAGAATTAATGAATGAGCTAGATTAAAGCTCAAAAGCTTCTTCTCAGCAAAAGAAACAATCAGTGAGGTGAATAGAGAGCCAACTAATTGGGAACAAATATTTAATACATGCACATCAGATAGAGCACTAATTTCTATAATATATAAAGAACTCAAAAAACTTTACACCAAAAAAGCAAATAACCCAATCAGTAAATGGCTAAGGAACTGAAAAGACACTTCTCAGAAGAAGATATCCAATCAATCAACAAATACATGAAAAAATGCTCAATCTCTCTAGCAATTAGAGAATTGCAAATAAAAACTACTCTAAGATTTTTTTTCACTCCAGTCAGAATGGCAGCTATCAAGAACACAAACAACAATAAATGTTGGAGAGGATGTGGGGAAAAAGGCACACTCATACATTGCTGGTGGGACTGCAAAATGGTGCAACTTCTATGGAAAGCAGTATGGAGATTTCTTGGGAAAATGGGAATGGAACCACCCTATGACCCAGCCATCCCACTCCTGGGTCTGTTCCCAAAAGACTTAAAAACAGCATATTACAGTGACACAGCCACTTCAATGTTTATAGCAGCACAATTCACAATAGCTAGGTTGTTGAACCAACCTAGATGTCCCTCAGTAGATGAGTGGATAAAGAAAATGTGGTATATATACAAAATGGAATTTTACTCAGCAATAAGAGAGAATAAAATAATGGCATTTGCAGGTAAATGGATGAAGTTGGAGAATATAATGCAAAGTGAAATTAGTCAATCTCAAAAATCCAAATACCGAATGTTTTCTCTGATATAAGGAGGTTAGTTCACAGTGTGATTGGATGGGGGTACATAGGATTAGAGGAACACTAGAATGGCCAAAGGAACGGGAGGGCAAGTGAAGGAGCGGGGGGAGGGAGGGAAAAATGGTGGTTGAATGAGATGGATATCACTATCCTAAATGCATGATTAACGATCTGAATGGTACTTATAAAAAAAAAATCCCTACAGAACTTACAACAAATTAGTCAATCATTATTATTGCCATAGCCATTCTCCTGATTAAAACATAGCAAATGCAGACAATGTAGATAATATAAATGTGTGAATAAAATAAAAATAATCCTATCACCTGGAGAAGACACTAACATTAAAAATTAGTATACTCACATTATCCTTTTTTTTAACTTTAACTTCACATTTTTCCATATTGGGATCATATATTAAAGATTTATGCACCCAACTTTTAACAGTATGGATATCTGCCTAAAATTTCAAAGACTGTTCAATTTGCCTAAAATTTCAAAGTCTATTCATAATCCATCCATATCAATGTTGTATAATTTCATTATAATAATGAAATGTATAATGTCATTTACTAATTTAGCAAACAGTCATGGATAAATACTCTTAGTGAGAAATCAGGAGCTAATTGAAAGGCTCCTGTACCCTAGGAGAATGTGAAATCAAACTTATCAAAGCTGTTGGAGCAATCCAGAACATCATGTGCTGTGTGTACCACCAGAAGTATGCTCCCATATTTGAGGGAATATAAACAACCAAGAAACTCAATGAATTCCAAGTAAGATGAACTCAAAAGAAATATACATCAAGACATGTAGAATCAAATGGTCAAAAGCCAAGAAATAGAAGACACTAGAGTATGGACTTTCTACATTCATAGAGAGACAGAATTAATATGATTAAAATGGCCATATTACTGAAAGTTATCTACAGATTCAATGAAATGCCATGAAAATATCAAATGACATTTTTCACAGAACTACAAAAAATAGTCCTAAAATTCATGTGGAAGAACAAAATACCCAGAATAACCAAAGTTATTCTGCAATAAGAAAAATAGTACAGCTACCACAATACCTGATTTCAAAATGTACTGCAGAGCCATAGTAACTAAAATGGAATGATAGTGGTATAGAAACAGACATTTAGACCAATTGGAATAGAATGAAAGACAGAGAGACCAACCCAACAGATACAGTCATCTGATGCTTGACAAAGGTGCCAAAAACATACACTGGGGGAAAAGACAGCCTTTTAAACAAATGGTGCTGGGAAAACTAGACATACATATACATAAGAATGAATATAGACCCCTATCTCTCACCCTGAAGAAAAGTCAACTAAAGTGAATCAAAGGCCTAGCAATTAGACCTGAAACCTTGCAAGTGCTAGAAGAAAACATAAAGGAAACACCCCAACATATAGATGCAGGCTCTAAATTCATCAATAGGACTCCAATAATCCAGAAAAATACCAAGAATCAATAAATGAAATAATATCAAATTAAAAAGCTTCTGCACAGAAAGGAAAATAGCACTGTGAAGAGAGAGCATGCAAGATGGGAGAAAATCTTTTCCAGCTACTCTTCTGACAGAGGACTGATACCCATAATAAAGAAAGAAATCAAAAACCAAATGCCAACAAAAAATAACACACACCAAAAAAACAACTGGACAAATGAATTAAACAGACATCTCAAATGGCTAATAAATGTGCAAAAGCACTCAACATCTTAGCCATCAGGGAAGTGGAAATCAAAATAACACTGATATTTCATCTCACCCCACTTAAAACGATAATCATCAAAAATATAAATAACAATAAATGCTGATGAGAATACAGAGAAAAGGGAAAACTTATACACTGTTGGTGGGACTGTAAATTAGTACAGGTACTGTGGAAATAAATATGAGGATTTCTCAAAAGATTAGGAATGGAACCACTAGAGGATTCAGGTATACCACTCCTTCATATTTATTTTTTTTTTAAAAGTCAGTATACTAGAGACTAGAGACACACATGCATATCTTGTTTGCAGTGGTACAATTCACAAAAGCCAAGTTATGGAACCAGAAAGTAAAGGATTATATGTTTGCTCTCTCATATGTGGGAACTAGAGGATAGAAAAAACAAAAGGGAATCTCATGAAAAAAAGAAGGGAGACAGGTAGCGCAGAGGAGGAGATCAGGGGGAGGGAAGGAAGGGTAAGGCAAGGGGAGGTACTGGGGAATGAAATTGATTAAACTGTTATGTGCATGTACACATTGTGCCACAATGAAACTCAGTATTCTGTATAATTATGCCCCAATAAATTTTTTAAAAGACAAGGTAGAATCTTGAAAGCAGTAAGAGAGAAACAATTTATCACATACAAGGAATCTTCAATAAGTAGATTTCTCACAGAAATCTTTAACAGCCAGAAGGCAGTGGACCAATGTATTTGAAGTGCTAAAAGAAAAAAAAAAGCCAACCAAAAATCCTATATTTGGCAAAACTTTCTTTCCAAAGTGAAGAAAAATTAAAACATTCTCAGGAAAATGAATGCTAAGGAAGTTCATTAATGCTAGACCTGCCTTATGAGACACGTTCAAGATAGTTCTGCTAGGTGAAATGGAAGAATACTACAGAGGAAATCAGAAACATGTGGAAAAACATTTATAAAGATAAATGTGAATAATTTTAAAAGCCAATATTATTGTAACAATAATTTGTAATAACTCTTTGTTTTGCATATGATTTAAGAAATGAATACACTCTTAATTATTCTAAAAGCTAGTATTATTGTAACTTTCTTTTATTCATCCACATTTTAAGTTTTTCTATATAATTTTTGGGGCAAGATGCAAGGTATTTTGCATCAAAATGGGTAGAATTATTAAAGGAGTTTTTTACTGAATTAACCACAATGCATATGGATGCAATTGTTTTAACATCAACAATGGGTAGGTGTGGAGAAGAAGATAAATTAAAAGGAGCTTTTGTCATTCATAACTGAATAAAAACTTAGTATAAATAGAAAACAAAGACAGTGTTATAACTTTAGGATTTAAGTTAATAGAAAAAGAAAACAATAAGTAACTGAAGAACATACACAAAAAGATATAAACAGAAAAAAAAAAAAAACATAGAATTTAAACATAAATTTCATCAAAAAAGTAAAAACAAAATTCAATGACAGTAAAAAACAGAAGTAACTAAAGGGACAAAAAAGCTTGAAGTTGCATAGAAAACAAATGGCACAATAAGTAAGTTTACTTGCTTATTACTAATGACTTTAAAATGCTTTAAATGTAAGGGGAAAAAGAAAGAGACAAAAACAGTGAATTTAATAATGACAACAACAATCATATCTTACCAACCGACATACCAGACATATACAAAACACTCTACTCCACAACAGCAGCATACACAGTCTTCTTGAGTGTACATGTATATCTTCAGGATAGACCATATAGTAGGCGACAAATTTATTTTCAACAGGATTAACACATATTAATATCATAGAAAGTCTCTTCTCTAGCCACAACAGAATGAAATTAGAATTAGTAACAAAAGTAAAACTGAAAAATTTACGAATTTGTAAAATATGGTCTTAAACAACTGATGAATCAAAGAATAAATCTCAAGGGAAATTAGAAAATGTTTACAGATGAATTAAAATGAAGACACAATATTCTAAGACAAGACACAGAGAAAGTGGTGTTAAGAAACAAAATTTACTAGTATTAAGATTATGATTATTATTTTGGTGGATTGAACTGAGGGGAGCTTCAGTAAGTAGCCAAGACCAATTTGCCTCAAACCAATGGCCTTTCCTGCATCACCCTCCCAAGTCACTGAAATTACAGGTGTCCCCCGAATGCTTATATTAAAAAAAAAAAAAAGAAAGATCTCAAATTAGCCATCTGCCTTTATACCTTAAGGAACCAATAGAACTGCAAAGCAAAACGTAAAGATAGTAAAAGAAAGAATACAGGGATTATAGCAGAGATAAATGAAATAAAGTAAAATAAAGAAAATCAATTAAGCCAAAAGTTGGTTCTTTGAAAATATCAATAAAATTGACCGAATCTTAGGTTGATGGATTAAGACAAAAAGAAGATTCAAATTACTAAATTACGAACTGAGTGTGGATACATTATCAAAAAATTCTACTGAAGTAAAAGGATTAAAAGTGAGTACTCTGAACAACTGTATGCCATCACATTGGATAACTCACATGAAATTGGCAAAATCCTGGAAACATAATACCTACTAAGATGAAATCATGAAGAAACGGAAAATCTGAGTTGATTTAGGCCTAGTTAAGGATTTCAGACCAGTAATCAAAATCTCTTCAATAAGGAAAATCCCTGATTCTAATGGCTTCACTAATGAATTCACCAAGCATTTAAAGAAAAATAAGTATAATGTTCCCATATTTTCCCATATAATTTAAGAAGAGAGAACTTTCTTAAATCATTCTATGAGGGCAGCATTATCCTGATATCAAAGACACACAAAAACTCTACAAGAAAACTACAGACCAAAATCTCTTATGAACACTGATATGAAAAAGCTCAACAAAACAAATTCATCAGTGTATTTAAAGGACTATACACGGTTATTAAGTTGGATAATTCCTAGAATGTAAGTATGGTTCAACATATGAAAATCTGTTGGTATAATATACCACATTAAAGTCAAAAAAATGGAAAAAAAAAAAACACACATTATCATCTTGATGCAGAAAAATCATTTGATAAAATGCAAGTTCCCTTTATGATAAAAAAAATCCAGAGCAGCATAAAAAATACTTAGGAATAATTGTAACCAAATGGGTGCAATTTGACCAATTCAATGCAACCCTACCAAATCTCAATGTCATTTTTCACAGAAATAAAAAAAGAAGATCACAAAATTCTTATGGAACCACAAAAACCCCAGACAGCTAAATTGGAACTAAACTGGAGGCATAGCACAAACAGAAAAATCTATTTCAGAGCTATTGCAATAAATCAACATGGTTTTTTCAATGAAAATAAACATTCATCAACGGAAACCAATGGAACAGGACAAAAGGCCCCACATAAACACACACACTTATAGCCAAATGAATTTGTCAAAGGTGTCAGGAACTAGATGGAGAAAGGAGAGTCCCTCCAATAATCAGTGTTAGCGAAACTGTATATCTACATGCAGAAGCGTGAAATTGAACCCTTATTTTATAGCATATATAGAAAAATCATCTCAAAATAGATTAAAAACAATTAAGTTCCAAAACTTCAATTCTGTGAACATAAAAATATCAAAAATTATTCCAAATTTACTATAAGTGGTATATTTGATGCTTGATTTAAATTTTTATATGTTTTTCACATTGGGACAATTGGGGGAAAATTGGTTAAAGCCTTAAACAAAAGACATGAATCTCTAAAACCACTAGAAAAACAATAGTACAAAAACCTTTTGTCTAGATAAGGATTTCTTGAATATTACGTCAAAAGTTCAGGCAACAAAAGCAAAAAAATTTGAAAAATGGAACTGCATCAAACTAAAAAACTTTGAGCACAAAGGGAACAATCAATAGAAAGACAAGGGGGAAAAATATTTGCAAACTCAAAATATATAAGGAACTCAGAGAACTTGATAGCAAGAAAATAATCCAATAAAAAATGGGTAAAAGACCTAAACAGACACTTCTCAAAAGAATATTTGCAAATGTCTGACATCATTATTAATAATCAGGGAAATGCACATTAAAACTACAGTGAGATATATTGCCTGATGCCTGTTAGAATGGCTATTATAAGGAAGACAAAAGATAAGAAGTTTTGGAGAGGGTGTGGATTAAAGGAAACTCTTGTGCACTATTGGTGGGATTGTAAATTACTGAAACCATTATGAAAAATAGCATGGAAGTTTTCAGAAAACTATAAAACAGAATTGCCATATGATCCAATCATCCCACTTCTGGTTATATATTCAAAGGAATTGAAATCTGCATTCCAAAGAGATATTTTTTCATTCCTATGTTTGCAGCATCATTTTTCACAGTAACTAAGACATGGGACTAAGACTAGGTGTCCATGGTTAAATGAATGCATAATAATGGTTACCAGAGGCTTGTAGAGGGGGTGGATGATGGGGTGTTGATCAAAGGATACAAAATTTCAGTTATACAGGAGGAATAAGCCTTAGTGATCTCTTATACAGAATGGTGACTATAATAAATATTTATTATTATAAGTTGTATATTTCAAAACTGCTAAAGAGTAGAAATTAAATGTTTTCTCTATAAAAAAATATCTATATGTGGATTTGATAATCAGCTTGACTAAGTCATCCCACAATATAAATATTTTATAAAAATATCAATCCCAGCACTGTGGGAATGACTCTCATAAATGAATATGTACCCTTTCTCTAATAATTATTTTTTAATTGGTACAACCACACATTGAAAGGAAAATAACTCTGAATTTTTAATCACAACTAAAGAAAAAAAAACAAAAAATCATTACAAGAAGAAAATTTATACCAATTATTTGCCATATCTTACCACTAATTAGCATTAAATTATAAGAAATAGAAATAAAAATATTAAGGCACAGCTAAATTAAATCTAACTTTTGTAGCATTCCTCAGTACATTAGTGAAATCTTACAGAAGCAACATTGTGACTAGTACTTGTCAAGTATGGCAACTAGAAAGAATCCATTTGTCAAGTCGGAGGAAATCTAGAAAAATGGTAGTGATTTCTGGTGACCTCAAACCACTCATCTAACATTCCTAGGGCCCATACCTGTGTGTGTACTCCTTGGGTAGTAGAAATGATAATTCAGCTGCAATATTGGTTTCCATACTGGCGGTTGGGACATGATGTTTAATCAGTTCAGAGATTTTTTCAACATCACAATTAGGACCCTTCACCATGATTATGTGATATCCCACACCTGAAAGATTCATTTATAAAAGCAAATCAAGCAGTTCTGAATATTTTAAGTGAAATAAAATTTCTCTTTATTGAGATAGTTCACCTAATTAATGAGGATGGGATAATATATTGAAACTATCACCATTTTGCAACCCTGAATGAGTAAATGCCCTTAGACATGATAGTGATTATTACCATCAAAAGAGAGGGGAAAAAACCACAACATCAATTACAAATAAGTGTTTCCAAACAAAACCAAGAACAAGACCAAATCCCACCCTAAATCTAATTAATCCCTCAACAATTTATAGAAAGTCAAGAGAACAGAGGATCATGCTACAAAATACTATGGGGATGCAATCAGTAAAATTGAAACCTAAATTCTAAAGGAAAAATGATGTGTTTTTATTTTTACTTTTTTCATTTTAGCTCAATGTTCTTTTTTATTTTTATTTTATTTATTTTAAATTTTTTGTCTTAATTAGTTATACATGACAATAGAATGCATTTATCCCCTTTGATATATCATACATAGATGGGATATAATTTACTTATTTTTCTGAGTGTACATGTTGTAGAATCATATTGGTCATGCAGTCACATATATACATACAGTAATAATGTCTGTTTCATTCCACTAACTTTCCTATCCCCACATCCCCCCCTCCCTCCCCTCCTTCCTTCCACCTAATCTAAGGTAATGCTATTCTTCTCTAGTGCCCCCACCGCCCGCCTTATTGTGAATCAGCATCCTCAGCAGTTTTGAATTTTTTATACTTCTTAAGAACCATGGTTCAGGTTTTCTAGGTGCAAGTAGAATAAAACACAGCAGGTCACAACTCAGTTGGCTATAACTCTAGGAAAGTACATTTCTATAGTTTACAGAAGGTGCTCCAAGAGTCTAGGGATGATGATGATGATGATTTGGATATCATGTTCCCAAAAGTCCTTTTTTTTTTTTCTTTTTTGGTGGTGCTGGGGATTGAACTCTGGGACTTGTGCATGCAAGGCAAGCACTCTACCAACTGAGCTATATCTACTTCCTCTTTCTAAAAAAACTGCAACTGGGAATGGGGAGGACAATGGTAAATATTAACTGATTCATTCAGTACATATACCCACTGCATACCTTTTATGAGCTAGGAATTATTCTACATACAAAGGATGAAAGAGCCAAAAAACTAAACATCACAATAATGTCCTTCCAGTGAGAAAGGACATATAAATGTAATAAAAATGTATACTGTGTTAGATAGCATTAGGAGAAAATACATTTGTCCAAGGAAGTGAAATATGAAATTATGGTCATCAATTCACATTGCACTTCCTATTGTGTTGAAATTTTAGCTATACCTAGGGAAGGCCTAACTGAGGTGATATGGGGAAACATTTGTTGAGTGAATGAGACAGCTGTCGAGTGAATGAGGCAGCTATCAGGGCTTATTCTACATTTTGCAAGTACAGAAATATTTTCAGATTGGAAAAAAAGTCAAGTCGTTAGAGTGTCTGGCAAAAAATACCTCAAATTTCTGTCTCTGATAATGATAACAAAAAGGCAAATCTGGGATCTCAAGCAGTAGAGTGGCTTCAGGAGATTTTTTGGCTCAATTGTCTGCTTTTAGCAAAGAAAGGCATCATTATTCAATTTCAAAAATAAGGAAATTAAGGCCCAAAGTGTTACAAATGACTTACCAATTATTTACAAACTATTGAAATCAATGATCTCTTTAGTGTATCTACACAATGCTGACCAAAGCAAAAAAAAAAAAATTTCTCTTTACGCTCTCCTTTGAGTCATGACAAAAAGTCATTCAATTTTCCTAGTCCAACACATTTAGAATTTTTTAAATCTTTTTTTTTTGTTGTTTTTTTGTATAGAGGCTAGGCAGTTATAGAGATCTATATATATAATAAATTTTGTCATGTTTGAACAAAATGCAATAGTTTTTTTGATACCTAAAGAATGACTAAAGAAAGGGGGAATGAAAAACTGGACTAACGGGGGAAATCCTTGTTAACAGTTTCAGTTTAACATGTTTGAGAAGAGACCTAACATAGGAAACTGTATTACTTTTTCATTTTTACATATTGAGTAAAGAATGCAGTAATATATAATGTGCTAGTAGACACTGAATATCAATATTGCTATCTCTTGGCCTATACCATCATCTAAGTTTTAATACATGCACATTTTCCCTGATTGCTTCAATCAAATATGCCACCAATCTGCCCAAATTTTCAAATTCAGTCTGCTGATCCAATTAAACACACAATCCATCCCCCTCCAGGAAAAAACACGACCACATGCTCTTGCCAATAAAAAATTTCATGTTTAAGAGGCTTCATGGTTATGCTTAACACAAATTATTCTCAAGTTATCAACTCATTCCTCTTACAAATTTTCCTGACTCGACTCTTTGAGCTGAAGTAGTTTAATATCTAGCATAACACCATTTCAACTTATTAAAAACTTTATTCTTTTATATATTGTTTGTATTTCCTTCCTTCCAGCACTATTTAAATATAGCCATGTACTGCATGATTCATGGAAACATGGGCTTTGGGGTCAGAGGGACCCAGGACCAAATCTCTGTCACATACTACTTGACTTTAATGTTATGGAAATAGGAACCCCAGTTTTCTCCTCCATAAAATGGAGCAGTTCTATGTAGACCAGTGGTACAGAATAGAAGACACAGAGACAAACCCACATAAATACAGTTGTCTCATACTAGAAAAAGGCGCCCAAACCATACATTGGAGAAAAGATAGCCTCTTCGACAAATGTGCTGGGAAAACTGGAAATCCATATGCAGTAAAATGAAACTAAACCCTATCTCACCATGCACAAAACTCAACTCAAAGCGGATCAAGGACCTAGGAATTAGACCAGAGACCTTGTACCTAACAGAGGAAAAGGTAGGCCCAAATGTTCATCATGTCGGATTAGGTCCTGACTTCCTTAACAAGACTCCTAAAGCGCAAGAAATAAAATCACGAATCAACAAATGTGATAGATTCAAACCAAAAAGCATCTTCTCAACAAGAGAGCCAACAGAATGGGAGAAAATCTTTACCACACACACAGTAGATAGAGCACTAATCTAGGGAATACTAAGAACTCAAAAGATTTTACACACACACACACACAAAAAAAAAAACCCAAAATGCTCAATCATCTAAGGAACTAGGAATTAGAAGAAAATGCAAATCAAAAATATATGAAAAAATGCTAACATCTTAAGATTTCATATTACTCTAAAATTTCATATCCCCCCAGTCAGAATGGCAGTTATCAAGAATACAAGTAACAATAAATGTTGGTGAGGATGTGGGGGAAAAGATACACTCATACATTGCTGGTGGGACTGCAAATTGGTGCAACCACTCTGGAATGCAGTATGGAGATGCCTTAGGAAAACTGGGAATGGAACCACCATTTGACCCAGCTATCCCACTCCTCAGTCTATACCCAAAGGACTTCAAATGAGCATACTACAGTGACACAGCCACATCAATGTTTATAGCAGCTCAATTCACAATAGGTAAACTGTGGAAACCAACCTAGATGCCTTTCAATAGATGAATGGATAAAGAAACTGGTATATATACACAATGGAATATTACTCATTATTAAGAGAATAAAATTTTTGCATTTGCAGGTAAATGGATGGAGGTGGAGAATATCATGCTAAGCAAAGTAAGCCAAATCCCCAAAAACCAAAGGCCAAGTGTTTTCTCTGATAAGTGGATATGATCCATGATGGGGTTGGGGGAGGGGCATGGGAAGAATGGAGGAAGTTTGGATTGGGCAAAGGGGAGGGAGAGATGGGGGGTCAATGGGGGCAAGAAAGATGGTAGAATGAGATGGACATCATTACCCTAGGTACAGGTATGATTGCACACATGATGTGACTCTACATCATGTACAACCACAGAAATGAAGAGTTGTGTTCCATCTGTGCATTCTTCTGCTGTCATGTATAACTAATGAGACCAAGTAAAAATAAAATAAAATGAGGAGTTCTGAAGATTAGATAATGTGTAAAAACTTTGAAACCTAGTAACTCACTCAAAGAAGTACATATTTCAAATGCCAAATTAGAGATTAATGGAACAAAGTGACTATTCTCATTGATTTGTATCCTCCAATTAGAAGCACTTGTTTTTGAAACATGTAATTTCAAAACTCACTTAATATATTGAATGAATATATATATATATGAATGCATATATATATATATATTCGTTTTCAATGTATTATTAGCCTTGTTGACTAAGCAAACTATATGTCCACTGATGTAAAGCATGTTTTATTCCACTATACATTCACTTCCTTCCCAACAAATTATGACTGATCAGCTGCCACATTTCAGTAATAGGTCATAAAAATAAGTTGGAGAGCATTTTAACTCATTACACCAGGAATTTAATATTGATTTGAGAACCGAAAAAATAAAAGTCAGATACCTGGTCACTGACTTTCTCCTCTAGAAGCCATGAATCTACCTATTAAATCTTTTGGAGGGATAAGTTCATTCCTATGACAATGGAACCCATATGGAAGAAATAAACATGATGCTTGTGGAATCAATAAAGAGTACTTTCAAAATTTGAATATAGTTATTGGGTAATTATGGGAAAAAATCACTGAACAGATAGGTTATATCTACATTACAAAGAGCCATGAAAACCAGCTCAAATAGGTTAGACCTAATGAATAAAATTAGGTCTGTGTAAAGAGATTAAAATATAATGAAAATGATGTTAGAAGAATATCATTAAGGCATCAGCATTCAAAAATTGATCACAAGGAGAGAGACCATATAATTTTTTCAGGAAAACTGAAGAGCCACAGCATTGCAGGGTTCCCAAGACCATGATGGCAATTCGGTCACCCAGGATGTCGGCTTCATCCATGTGATGTGTGGTCAGTAAAATGGTACGATCCTCTTTATACTGCTGGATGAAATTCCAGGTGGCTCTTCTTGAAACTGGATCCAGGCCTGATGTTGGCTCATCAAGGATCACTATCTAGAGACCAGAAGAATAATTTCAAGGCCATATTTAACTCATTAGGCTACATATTTAAGCTAAGATACAGAATCCAGAATAATAAGAATGCTTCAAAATTAATAATGTTAAATCCGTGATCACATTTTATCAGCTAGATGAATAAAAAGTTGCATTCATATCAGTTATTCTGGGTCCCATTTTTACTGTTACTTACCTTGGAGCCCCCTACAAATGCTATCATGATAGAGAGCTTGCGCTTCATTCCTCCACTTAGATTCTCTGAAAATTCATTACGCTTGTGTAGCAGGTCACAAGTAGTCAACATTTTGTTAATTTCTTCAGTATACTTCTTCAGAGGTACACCTTTTATCTAGAAAGAGAAGGCAAGAGTTTACATGGTGCTTCTAATGTAGGGTTTTTTTTAAAAATACTTATTTTTTTTAGTTTTAGGTGGACACAATATCTTTATTTTATTTTTATGTGGGCTGAGGATCAACCCAGTGCCTCATGCATGCTAGGCAAGCACTTTATCACTGAGCCACAATGCCAGCCCCTCTAGTGTAGTTTTTATAGAACTTTCTAACACAGTTATATACATACATTTGTTCCTTCTCTTTGCCTACCTTTTTGATAAAAGAATGATAGCTCAAAGCATGAATGTCCCATAAAGGTAATGCTATTGGTCCTTGGTCACACTGCCAGAAATATGTGGAAAAAGTGAGAGAAAAGAACATACATATTTCTGGCTCACCATGCAGTAGAAATAAAGGTGTTCTTCTACCGTCAACTTTGGAAACAATATATCATCCTGAGGGCACAAGCCCATGCTTTTCCTGACTTCATCCATCTCCTTTGAGATGTCATATCCACTAATGTAGACCTTTCCGTGGTAGGAGTATAGAAACCTAAAGGAAGCAAAGACATGACAGGAGCTTAGCTTTAGTAAGGGTACCCCAAAGAGACACTGCTTGTTAGCACCTAAACTTCACAGTGTACTTTATATCATGTAAAAAATTAGCAATATCTCCTACGTAGGATGTCTGGTAAATATCAATGGTTATAATCTGGTGATGGGGAAAGAAAGAACTTTTCCCTTTTGTTGTTTAAACTATATTCTCAGTGAGTATAAAATAATCTGAAATATCTGAGTACTATAAGTGTTTGAAGAATTTGCTGCATTCCAATGTTCTAGTACAGCTATCAGCCATTTGATAACATGTGAACCACATTATGATCTGAGCACCATTGTGCATAGATACCACATTTTCTTCATCCATTCATCAGTTGATGGACACTTAGGCTATTTTTCCTTTCTTCACTGTTGTAAATAGTGCTGCAATAAACATGGGAGCCCAGATATCTGAGAGATTGAATTCATTTTCTTTGGATACATAACCAGTGAAATTTCTAGATCATATGGTAGTTCCCATTTTTAATATTTAAAGGAATATTCATACTTTTTTCTATGATGACTGCATTAGTTTACCTTCCTAACAACAGTTCCCCTTTCTATACACCCTTGCCAAACTAGTGTTTTGATAAAGCCATTCTTATTGGGGTGAGGTGATATCTGGTGGTTTTTTTTTTTGCCATTTTTCTGATAACCAGTGATGCTAAGCATTTTTTATATACCTGTTGATCATATGTATGTCTTATATTTGTGACTATTGCCCATTTTATAATCATATTACTTAATATTTGCTATCAAGTTTTTGAAGTTTCATATACATTCTGGGTATTAACCTCCTGTCTTATGTATAGTGTGCAAATATTTTCTCCCATTCTGTAGGTTGCCTGACTTTAAATGACTGTTTTCTTTGCAGAGCAAAAGCTTTTTAGTGTGATGTAATCCTATTTGTACATTTTGCTTTTGTTTCCTGTACTTTTGGGGCCTTGTCCAAATTTTTTTTTTACCCATTCCAATATCCTAAAACATTTTCCCTATGTTTTCTCCCAATCTTTCATGATTTGGGTCTAACATTTAAATATTTAATCAGTTTTGAGTTGATTTTTGTAGCTGAAGAGAGATAGGGGTTCTGTTTTCATTCTGAATCAGTTGGCTGTAGATGCAAACTGACTTTTACTTCTATTCTGTTCCATTGGTCTGTGTGCCTGTTTTTATGCCAATGCTATTTTTTTTTTTTTTTTGGTACAGTTTTTTTGTATTTTATTAGAGACAGGGTCTCACTGAGTTGCTAACTGTAGTGTATTTTGACCTAAGGTAGTATGATCTCTTTGTTGATTTTGACTTTTTTCTCCCCTCAAGATGGTTTTGGCTATTTGGTGTGTGTATGTGCTTTTGTGCACGCATGCTATGTGCATGTGGTTCCATACAAACTTTAGGGTTGTTTTTTCTACATCTGCAAGGGATGTCTTTGGTATTTTGAAAGGTATACATACTATTAAATCCTTACATCACTTTGGGAAGTATGGACATTTTAAAGATACTGATCCTCCCAATCCACGAACACAGAATGTCTTTCCATTTTTATGTGTCCCTTCAATTTATTCTCACTATTTTATAATTTTCATTGTAGAGATCTTTTGCCTTTTAGGTTAAATTATTTCCCAAGTATTTTCATAACTATTATAAATGGAATTTTACAAAATTCTTCTTTCAAATAATTCACTTTTATTTAGAAATGGTACTCAGTTTTGCATGTTGATGTTACATCCTGCAATTTTGCTGAATTAATGTGTTAGTTCTAATAGATTTGTGGCAAAATCTTTAGTGTTTTCTACATAAGGAACATTATCCATAAGTCTGAAAATCTGACTTCCTCTTTTCCATTGTGAATATCCTTTTATTTTTTTTTTCTCTTGCCTGAACGCTCTAGTTAGGACTTCTAGTTCTAGTAGGTTCAATAAATGTCATAAACATGTTCATTCTTCTCTTGTTCTAGGTCTCACAGAAAAAGAAAAGCTTTTAGCTTTTCCCTATTCAGTGGGATGTTAGCTATTGGTTTATTATTAATGGCCTCTATTATATTGATGCATGATTCTTATATACCTAATTTGTTCAGAGTTAATAGCTTTTCTGTATCTATTAAGATGATCATATAGTTTTTGTCCTTAATTCTGTGTTGAATCATACTTATTAATTTGCATATACTGAACCATCCTTGAGAAAAGTCCCACTGATCTCAGTGACAATTTTTTTAATGGGCTGTTGGATTTACTTTGCTGTCTATTTTATTTTATGGAGGATTTTTGCATCCATGTCCATGGAAGGATATTGGCTGGTAGTTTTCTTTTGTTGTTATTGTTATTATTGTGTCCTTGTCTGATTTTTCTTATCAGGATAATCCTAGCTTTATAGATGTGTTTTGGGGACAAGTTTCCTCCTCTTCAGTTTTTGGAAATTAATTGAAGAAGAAACAGTATTAGTGCTTCTTTAAATGTTTGGTAGCACTCATCAGTGAAGCTATCTGATCTACAGCTTTTTAAAAAATAGTCTTTATTACAGGTTCAATCTCATTACTTGCTATTGGTTGGTTCAGATTTTCCACTTTTTCATGATTTACTCTTGGTAAGGTGTATATGTCCAAGAATTTGTCCATCTTTTCTTCTAAGTTACCAAATTTGTTAGCATATAGTTGCTCATAATCAGTTTTTCTCAGTATTTGATGTTAGTGTCTCCAAGATGACCCTGTTTCCATGATTTGCTAGAAGACTCACAGAATTCAGCATGCAGTCATACTCATGGCTAAATTTATTATAGCTTAAGGATATAATATAAAAATGAGCAAAGCGGGAAGCATGTGGGACAAATGCTGGAGGAAACCAGGTGCATACTTTTGAATATTTTTCTAGTACAATCATACAAGATATACTTAATTCCTCCAGCAATGAGTTTTAACAACCAGAGAAGAAAATAGAGGCCAGCACCCAGGGTCTTTTATTGGGAATTGATCATGTAGGCAGGGAGCTTCTGTCTAGCACATACACAATTTCACATACACTCCTAGAAGGAAAGCAGGTATTTAGCATAAACCACATTGTTCATGCAAACACATTGGGCCCTGTGAACAATTCTTATTAAGTATTTGTATAAACCCTCCACAAATCTGAATTCCAGGTGCTAGCCAAGGGTCATTCTTATAAACAGGCCTTTCTAAGAGTAGTCATCTCAGGGCTATTATGTCAAATTTTCCTGCATGTTCAGTGTGATTCTTATTTTAAAATAAATCTTTCTGGAGACAAACTAAGAAAAAATTTTAAAATGGTGTGTATATAAAGGAAATGATTACTGTCCATTTCTCAAGAAAGTTGAGATGATAGTATAATTTGCATAAAATTTTATCAAATAGTTTATCCACAGTAGGATCCCTAATCATAACAAGGACCACATAAAGCTAGGGGAAATTCATCTGCTTTTATACAAGTAGTATCTATTTTAGTAACACTAACCCTAATATTTATAGTTATAGAAGATATGTCTACATATTTCTTCATGAAGACTTATTTATTATTTAGAAAAAAAGATTAATCAAATTTTTTTTTTATTCCAAGAATTCTTATGAAGAGATAGCTATAAATGTTCAGGTTCTATAAGAAGAAGAAATTTCTTAAAGAACTAATACCTTTACCTATCAGTGTTATTAGATGATTCAAATTAAAAAGTGGTTTTAATATTGATTTATTTTGTTCATCAATTTAATGGAATAAAAAGGTTTTGAAAGTTCATTCTGTTGAAGATGAATATATGTGTTAATATTTTTCATATAGATGTTATAGTATATATTTTCAACCATTCAGTTAAAAAAGCAAATTAAATATATAAAAAGTTCATTTTCTTTTGAGATGGGTGATATGGTTACAAATCTTGGTGAAGCAAAGCAATGTGGTTCTTTCTATTAAATATCATTACTTAAAGTCAAATAAATCAGAATAAAATAATATAAATGTTGAGAATTCACAAAACTCAAATTCAGCAAACATGTACTTGCTATCTGCTTTGTATAAATCACTGTAGGGTATTTATAAAAATTAACAGAACTGTAATATCACTGCAAATGGTGGATTAAGGAAATCCAGGACTCTAACCCTACACAAAAACAACTACATATTGATAAAACCTGAGCAGAATCAACTTTCACAGAACTCTGGGATCTAATCAAAAAACAGAAGAACCAGAGAAATCTTTTATTTATTGATTTATTTTATTGGTACCAGCAATTGACCTCAGGGGCACTTGACCACTGAGCCACATCCTCAGCCCTTTTTTGTATTTTTATTTAGAGACAGGTTCTCACTGAGTTGCTTAGGGCATCACTAAGTTGCTGAGTCTGACTTTGAACTCTCTATCCTCCTGCCTCAGCCTCCTGAGCGCTGGGATTACAGATGTGCACTAACATGCCCAGAAGACCAGGGAAAATCTCAATAAAGAAAAAATCTTGCTGGATTGAGGTAAGAAAGTGTGTGTGTCATTTTCATTTCTCCCAACTCCAAAATCAAGATTAGAAGTAGCAATAAAGACAGCAGGCCATAAATAAAAATAAATTTTGTTTGTAAGTGCCAAAGGAAATAATATGACCACTATTCTCAAAGAACTATGGGAAAATTTGTTTTGCCCAACTTGAAATATCCCTAGGCTGAGGCTACTTTAGGAGTTTGACAAGTCCTGGGTAAGACATGTCCCCAAAGTATTTAAAGGTCAACAAATTAGCTGAAAGTAAGGGGAAGAGGGCAATGAAGATGTAGCAGTTTAAGACTGTGAGAAGCAAATAGACTTAAAAGTCTGGGGAAATAAGGTTGGGGAAAAGATACAAAGAATTTAGAGAAAATTAGGAGGTTTACAACTTTCACAGCCTCCCAGAGGATATGTATACTGAGAAATTAAGACATCCATATATGTACACAGGTTTCTATTGACTCACTGGAAAGTAGTACCCCCTATTCTTCCTGATGCTTTTTCCAGGGGTACACGTTTGATCAGGGAAAAGGAAGCCATGCATCATTAATTTGTTTAGGTTGCTCATTTTGACCAGCCTCCCAAGGAACAACTGTCTGTGTGTGCAAGAATGCAGCTTTCTACATTCACTTGCCCTAATTCCCACAGTTAAAGATAATATAAATCTGGACATTCCGGTCCAGACTCATTCTCACTGTACCCTAACTTGTCCCCTTAATTTAGGCAATTCCAGTAAAGAGAAGACTAAAATAATATGCATACAGAAGAGTGCATAATGCATTTTTAGATTAGAAATGTATCTTGGTGCCTTAAAACAGCATAGATTTATACTATAATGCTGGAAGCCAGAAGCTCTTCAATGATTCAAAATAAAAGTGTCAGAAAGACCATGTTTCCAGTACAGGATGAAAAATCCATTCTTTGCCTCATTACTGTCTGCTTCCATTGTTACACAGCCTTCTCTTCTGTGTTTCTTTTGCTTTTCAGCCTGTGATGTTGCTCTGCTTCTCACTTATAAGAACACTATTGATTGCATTTTGGGCACACCAAGATAATATAAGATCATCTAACCATTCTTAATCATACCTGCAAAATCTTTGCCTTATAAGGTGGCAGGCACAGGTTCCAAAAATTGGATAAGAACATATGTTTGGGGACCATTATCTTTGAGGACAACTTCCAAACATATATAAAAATGGAATGTGATAACACACGCAGAAACATTCAATCATTCAGTCAGTGGTAGATGACACTGTGCTGATTACAACTCTGGCAATGATTCACCTAACAATATTGTGACATTGATCATGAAGCAATTCCTAGAAAAAAAGCAAAGTTATAACTTGGGTTCAGGAGGAATTTGAAGATAAGAAATTTTTATTTTTCATTGTTTTTTGCCTCGAAAGTACGACTATTCTTGTTGACTCAAAGGGAAAGTCAGTCTTGCTCTAGGCTTTTGCCTGACACTCCAGAACCATTCTTGTCATTTCTTATTTTTTTTCTGTCCTCTGGGCATAAAATATTCCCTGTCCTTTTGCATCCTGGTCTGAATAGCTGTAAAATGTACATCTCCCTTCTCTTGATCAATAAAAAAATGGTACACTAAGCAAGGATAAGTTTAATGCTCCTGATATACAAAAACAAATACTAACTTTTAAATTTTATACTAAATGATTTTATTAAAGAAGAGTGTGAATTAGTCAGCAACTGTATGTATCAGTTAAATGACAATGATGTCACTATCAAGAATGTACACAAAGCCTCAGAACTGGGTCCACTGTATCTGTACCACTGGTGACCCTGAATACATACCTGTAAGAATGGATAAGGTGGTGGTCTTTCCTGCCCCATTAGGTCCTAGAAGAACAGATACTGCCCTTCATAGAAATTCAAAGACAAGTTCTTCACTGCTACTATAGTATCACCCCCAAATGTGAATTCCTATAAAAAAGCAAATACTAACTTTATATCTATTACTATTACTTATAAAGGACAAGAAGTTTTAGTCAGATCATTAATCTAAGGATGGAGAAAATTTTAAAAATAGATAAAATTGTGAAAGAAATAAATAATACTTAGAAGCAACATATGACTATAGTCCTTCAAGTAGGTTTGTTAATTCCCCCAAAACAATCTCATTCAGACACCCTTTGTTCCAGTTACCATTTTGAAGTTGGTAAAGCCACTGTCTGCTCTATAGTCTTTCTATGCTGCAGTGTTCTTCTGGAAACCTATTGCTTCATTGTCCTATGAACAGTCCAAACTCTACTCATAACCACACCTGAAAATGTACTCTTCCTGCCATGTTCTTTATCTGCAGGAGTGGCACCAATATCTACCTAGATGTACACACCAGAAACTGGGGATGACTTTCCTTAGACATCACTCTATACTTCATCTACTAAAACTCACTAATCACTGCTGATGAATTATTCATTTATTCAACAAGCAATTGTCAAGTGCTTGCTACATGGCATTAATTGTGTAAAATACTATGAATACATTTATGAGCCAGACAGACATGGCACCTGCTCTAGGAGAAACAGAAAAATATGCATGTGCACATACATAGATACATACCTACAGATGTATTATTAGACATTGTACTAAACACTAGCCAAAGATGTCACTTCTCATAAGAAAGTCAAGTAAGGTTCTCTCAAGTCATATACTTGCTTAATGGGTTGGTCTTTCCACTGGAGATGATTTAAATGTCCACATTTAAGTGGTCATGATTGCAAAACATTGTGATTTTACTAAATGTCACTCAACTGTACACTCTAAAATGGTTAAAATAATACATATTGTGTTACATATATTTTACTAGAATAAAAACAGATTTGATTTCTAAATCTTCATTTATGTTTAATGATATTAAATGTATTTTCTATATCTAATAAGATGTCCACCCTTTTTTTCCCCCAGTGGTGAATTAACTCATTGAAATTCAATTTTAAGCAGATCTTATATTCCTGTCAGGTCACTCCCTTGTCATTGTGTAAGTAAGATCCATTTTACATACTGATAAATTACATTAGCTAATATTTTGTCTAGAATTTTTATATCTATGCTCATGAGATAATTTACTTACTGAATTTTATCTTCTTATAATGATCTTGTAAGGTTTTCTTAACTAAATTGTTTAACTATGGAAGAATTCATCAATGAGGCAAACTGTACTAAAGCAATTCAGTTGTTTTTCTTTTTTTTTTTGGTACCGGGGATTGAAAAACTTTCATAAGATAGATTTTTTTGTCTTCTCACTGACTTGCTATTGCTTCGCCATTGTGGTAATTTCCTCCTGCCTCAGTAAGTCATTACAGCTTCTACCATGCCCATTTTGTTATTATCTTTTGTTTGCAGTTGTATCAACTATCAAATGTACATTTTTAAATTTTTCTAACACACTGATTGCTTATTATTATTTTTTCATGTCTACTAAGATCCACTGCTGGGATTACTTGGCACCTTTTTTTCAAATGAAAAATTTTATAAGATATTTTTCTCTTTTCTATAATTTGTATTTTTAAATTTATTTTTTTCTTGAAATGTATTTGCATGCTAACTTTGTTTAGGAAGATCCACTGCACCTATCCATTTATTGATTTTATATTTTCACATTTTCTTGATGTCTTTTTTAGGAGGTATCCATTTTATTGATCTTTCCAATTAAATTACTTGTGTTAATTTTTCTTTACTTATGTTAATTTTTCTTTACTTTATGACTTGTTTCTTTTTTTTTTTTTTTTTTTTTGATGTCTAGTTTTCCCTTACATTGCCTTCTTTTTTTCTTTGGATTTAGTTGCACATATTTTGTTTCATATTATTCATTTCAAAGTATGTTCTAATTTCTAGTATCCTCTCTCTTCTTTAATAAACATTTGAGATTTTATAATTATTTTTTCTTTTACTCTTTTTAAATATATATTGTTTTTATGTGAATAAATATTTTTTTTAACATTTTTTAAATTTTTTTTCTGGTAACTGCAGATTGAACTCAGGGGCACTTGACCACCAAGCCACATCCCCAGCCCTATTTTGTATTTTATTTAGAGACAGGGTCTCTCACTAAGTTGCTTAGTACCTTCACTTTTGCTGAGGATGGCTTTGAATTCACATTCTCCTGCCTGAACTTCCAACCCACTGCAATTACAGGCATGAGCCTAGGCACCCAGATGAAGCGATTATTTTTATTTATTCATTTTTATATGTTGCCAAGATTGATCCCAGTGCCTCACACATGCTAGGGAAGTGCTCTACTATTGAGCCACAACCTCAGCCCCTCTTTTACTCTTTCCTAGCTAACTAGCAACTCTTGTCAGCAAATGAGACTATGTTTGAGTTTAATTTATGCTGAGATGTACATTATGGTAACCTATGATCTTTTAAAAAAAATTTCCATATCTTGGTGATAATGTGTTTTCTGCATTTTTTAATGTAATGCATTGATTAGATCATATAAGTTAATCATGGTTTCCATATTTATATACTATTTATATATTTACTAATTATTCTATTTCTCTGATATTCTTTATATTTTCATATTGTGTGTCCTTTAAAATATTTTAACATATTAATTATTATTATAAATTTTCGTGCTATCACCAATATTTATATCATATTCTAGGTTAAAATCTTTTATATGTTGTTACTCTTAGTTTACTGGTCACAAATTTTGTGCATCTTTTTCAAAGACCTAGTCTTTTTTTTTCTTTTTTGCCATGCATTTTATATAAAACAATTATGGCAACTTATTTTGTATGTGATGCTAACGATGGAATCCAGTGCCTCACACATGCTAGACAAGCACTCTGCCACTGAGCCCAGCCCCAGCCCTAGAAGATTAACTTTTAAATCTATAAAGAAACAGAGACCTTAGTTTTCCATTTTTGCAGGACTAGATGTCCAGTATGAGAGTAAATAAACATGGTGAGATATCTCACCTTTCCTGAGATTAGGTGGGAAACATTCAGCATTTCACTACTAACTGTATTAGCTGTTTATTCTTTTTTTTAATATTTATTTATTTGCTTTAGTTGTACACAATGCATTTATTTGTACGTGGTGCTGAGGATTGCGCACATGCTAGGCGAGCACTCTACCACTGAGCCATAACCCTTAGCTGTTTATTCTTCATAGTTTTGTCAGATGAGAAAATTTCCCCTATATTTTGAGTTTGCCCAAAAAAAAAAAATAAAAAAAAATCAGGAATGAGTTTCAATTTTGTCAAATACTTTTTTTTGAAATACTGAAATTATTGTATATTCTCCTTGTTCTGTTAAAGAAGTCAATTACATTCATTAATTTTCAAATGTTGAGCAAACTTTACATTCCTAAACTATTTGGTTGGGAAGTATTATTCCTGTTACATATGTCCAGATTTGGCTTGCTTTTGTGGAGGCTTTTTTGCACATATGTTCATGAGAAAGAATTGTGCATAATTTTTTGCTGTTATCAGATCTTTTGGTATCAGATATTTTCCATTTGGTTTTTGTATCAGGGTTATAACCTACCTAATAAATGATTTGGGAGATTTTTTTTCTCCTTTTATTTTCTGAAATAATATTTGAATATATGTATCACTTTTTTCTTAAATAAAAAAAAATTCAATCTGTGAAATCTTTGAGATTTAGAATTTTCTTTGTGTCAAATTTTAAATTATAAATGCAATTTTTTTTTTCATACAGGTAAAATATTGCTGTTTTTTCTCATCAGTTTTGGAGAACTGTGTTTTTCAAGAGATTTGTTCAATTCACCTAAGTTATTGTATTTCTGGACATAAGTTTTCATTATAGTTTTTGATAGTCTTACTTTCAATGTTTGTAGAATATGTGGATATCACCTAAAGATAATTTGTGTTTCTCATAATTTTTCTCAATTAGTCATGCTTGGTTTTTAATCGGTTTTATTAATATTTTCCAAAATTTTATTTTTTCTGTAGTTTTGATTTTTTTCTGTAGTTTATCTGTTTTCTATTTCATTGATTCTTACTCTATATGATTTCTTTATCCTATTTACTTTGTATATAATTTGGAATTTGCCAGTAGATTCTTAAGATAGAATTTAAGATCATTGGTTTTTAAACTGTCTCCTCTGATAAAGACATAAAGTTCTATATTTTCCTGTAAGTACCACTTTGGCTGCAAATTTTAGTATATGTTGCTTTCATTGTCATTAAGTTTGAAATATTTTTTCACAATTTTTTTGTGATTTTTTTCTTTGATTTGTATTATTTAAGAGGATATTATTTGACATTCTAACATATGGGAATTTCATAGATAATCTGTTATTAATTATAACATCATTTTGTGGTCAAGAAACATAAGTAGTATTTAAAAAAAAACAAAAAAAAAAAAAAAGAAAGAAAGAAAGAGAGAGAGACCTGTAAAACAATACCTTCTGCAAGTGTTGAATCCTGATTCCAGCCTCTAAACCAACAGGTTCAGGTTCAATATAATCACTTGGCAATATATCAGAAATTTGGCTAATTTCTTGACTGTCTAATGCTGGTTCCCCATACCAGTAGGATTTCTAAAAGAACAAAAACATCATAATGTCACTGAAAAATGAAGTGGCTTAAGACTTGAAAACTCTTTAGCTCATCACTCTAGTTTTGAGATGGGTGATAACAGATAACATGAAACTAAATTTGGAAGCAAATTGTTGATAACATTAATTCCTAAAACATAACTGCAGAACAAACATGCTATTTAAAATGCTGTCATATATGAAGAGAGACAAAAAGAAATCACCTCAAAATGGCACAGTAAAAAGCATTATGTCACTCTGAGTCAGGTCTATTTGGATGTGTGACCTATAGATTTGTGAATATCTCAGAGCCTGTAAGCCATGAGTCTATGAGGTCAAAATTATTTTTATAAAATATTTCCTAAAATTCATTATTCATCTTTTCTACTGTATTGACATTTTTACCAAAGTTATAAAAGCAATGATAGGTAAAACTGCTGGTGCTTTAATACAAATCAAAACACAAGCACAAAACTAAAAACAGGAATTTTTTTCCTTTACCACTAAGGTACTGACAGGAAAATACTCTGTTTCACTTAATTATATACTTGATGAAGAATTTAAAATAATTATTAAGTCTCAGTCCTTTAAGATGGCCAAAAATTACTAATCATGAGGAAAATGCAAATAAAAACAAAGAGATATCATCTTACCCATTAATGTGGATATTAGCATAAGTTAAAAAAATAACACAATGTTGGTGCATATGCAGAGAAAAAGAAATCCCCATACATTATTTTGGGAACATAAATTAGTGTATCCATTATGGAAAATATCATGGAAGTTCCTCAAAAACAGTACAATCAGAACTACATATGATTAAGCAATCTCAGCACCATTCACACTAGCCAGGATATGGCAGCAAACCAAGCTTTCCACTGATGGATGAATAGATAAAGAAAATGTGGTTTATTCATGGTGTAATGTTACTCAGTGGTAAAAAGAATGAAATCTTGTCATTTCTGGCAACAAGGGTGGAAGTAGAGGATATCATGTTAAATAAAATAAGCCAGGCACAAAAAGGCAAATGTCATGTATTTTCACTAATCTGTGGAAGCTAAAAAGAAGTTGATTCCATAGAAGTAGAGATAATAATGGTCACTAGAGGCTAGAAAAAATGTTGAGAGGGAATAGAGGTCGGATAACAGGTCCCCAATACTGGTAGACAGGATAAATAAGTTCTAGCGTTCTACAGCATAGTAGAGTGAATGTAGTTTATAATAATCTATTGTATAATTTATAAAGAACTAAAAGATAGGAATTCAAAGGTTCTCAAAACAAAGAAAAAATAAATGTTTAAGTGATGAAAATACTAATTACTATGATTTCATTATATGTGTGGTATATGTGTACTGAATTATTACACTGTTTCCCATAAATATGCACAATTATTATGTCAAGTAAAAAGAAAAATTAAAAGATATATGGCATAATTTATCCCTAAAATCTATGAGAAAACCACCATATATTCATTCAAATGGTACTTCTTTTGAACAAAAAAGCCTTTATTATATTGTACATGTTACAAAGTTAACTCATAACGGCTTTAGTCAAGAAGGAAAAAAAAAAAAAAACAAAAAAACAATTATCAGTACAACAAGGTAAAGCACCAAGGGGAGGATGTCACACATAATGGTGTTCACTCAACTATAAATGAGGTGTGTAAGGGCTGGGGTTCTCTAAATAACAGAGGCATTAGAACTCACCTGTAAGAAAAAGTTCCATGGCTTGGGCACACCATACTTCCCTGGATAGACAGCATCTACATACCAGGCCACAAGGGCATAAAGAACAGCATTGACTAAAAACATGCCCATAATATGGGCCAAAGTGAAGTCATCATCTGGGCTTTCACTTAAGAACAAATTATCCCACCGAGCACCAAACCCTGAAATATAACAGATGATAGTTTACTTCAGATGTCCAACTGTGCAAGTCACCCAGCTGCTTCATGATTAAATAATAGGAAAAATGCACTGGTATTCTCTGGAGACAGGTACTGATTCTCTACTATTTACTAATATGTTTGTATTTAAATTGTCCAAGAGAAAAATAAAGTAAATAATGATGTAAGAGACTTACTTTCTCTACACCAAACCCAACTAAAAGTATAATAGTGAAAAACAAAAATAATAATTACAAAAAAAAAATATATAAGACTCTAAGCAGTGAGTAGAGCCACAGGTTGCAAGGCAGCCCTATCCCTCCATTTCACCTCTAAGAGTACACTACCAACTTCTAAATTAAGTATCAGAGAAAAATCTTCTTGGTTATTCACAGAATTTCAAAGGGAAAATAACCATTTTTAAATATGCTAGAGAAATCTATTCTTAGCCAGTCTTCCCTGAGAGAAAGTTTTTTTTTTTTTGTTTGTTTTTTTTGGTACCAGGGATTGAACTCAGCGGCACTAGACCACTGGGCCACATCCCCAGCCCTTTTTTGTATTTTATTAGAGACAGGGTCTCACTGAGTTGCTAAGTGCCTCGCCATTGCTGAGGCTGGCTTTGAACTTGCGATCTCCTGCCTCAGCCTCCCAAAGTGCTGGGATTACAGGCGTGCGCCACCGCGCCCGGCTTGGAAGAGAGAGAAAGTATTTTACCAGAGCCTAAACTGCTGGAGTTTTAATCTATCTAGAGAAGGGAAATAACCAACTGCAGTCCACTCTAGCCATGATGTCAGACATAAGAGGGAGAAGAAAACAAAAAAGCACACATGAAGTCCATAATCCAGGGGTAGTAGCTCACTGAAAGATGGAAACTAATTAAATTACAAGATTCCTCAACACTGCTCCTCTCTTTGCCACTACATTACCTTACCTACTATGGTTCCTTCTAGCCAGTGCATCATGTCAACCACTTAATAAGATTTTAAGGCATACTAAATAACACAGTTTAACCTACTGAACAACCATTGGAAACAGTCAGATGTGGAAGAAATATAGGAATTATCAGGCCAAGAATTTGAAACAGTAACAACAGAGCAAGACAGCATTCTTGGCAGTTGTAGCCTGCATTCACCCACAATGACAACGTTTTAATAACTGACTTCAAATGAAATAGATAGACCTTAAGTGCACAGTGAAGAGGCAGTAGCAAACCAGTGACACTCTAGAACTTAGGTTTACCACAAAGAAAGGCACAGGAAACATATCTTACCTGCTTTATCCCAACCCTACCCAAGCACATCTTGATGCCAAAAAAGATGCAACCTTTTCCCATGGTGGAAAAAGAGACAAAGAGAACCCCAGTCGCTTTTATAACCAAGGAGCCCAGTCAGCATGCTCTCATAGCAAGTCACCTACAGCTCTCACCACTAAGAGCCCCCACAAAGTTCACTAATGCTGGCTCCAGCTGACAGAGATGCCCAATCTATGCTGCTGTACTTCCTTCATGGAAAAGCTACTACCCACCTCCACAGGGCTTGACTTGCTGTAACCCCCACCATCCCAGCACAACCACGTGTACCTAGTTTGTACCTGAACTGCAGACTGATACTACCAATGGATGCCTGCACCAGTGGATGGATGCCTGTACCCATGCTGACTGCTGCATGTACGCCTCTCACCCTGATGTTACCATATACATGCAAATGCCCTAGGCCTTGGTGCTGCACCACTGCATGTGTGTGACAGTGGTGGCTATCACCATGGTCTAAGGAAAATCTCATGTGCAGTACTGTGTTGGGGACGTTAACAACACGCCAGTAGATAGAAACTCTCTGGCTTACTCCCACTTCCTGATACGGGAACTTGGCCTAACAAGGAGGCATTCCCTGACATGTCATGAGAAATCAGATCTCCACTAAGATAGGCTAATGGCTCCGCCAATGTGATTTGCTCATGCTCCCTATGTGCTCCTATGATCTTTCTGCTGATTGGCTTATGTCTTCTATAAACACAGTCCATCTTCCTCAATAAATGAGTTCCAGCTTTGACCAGTCTCCCTGGTAATTTGAGGGTCTTTTGAAGGTGGGTGTTCATTACCAGCTAACTCTACCTTTCCCAATCTTGCCTCACTTCTGGGGCGTGCTCTCCCAGCCTTCTCTGCTGGCCAGAGAAGGCTCACCCTGGGTCAAGGGGGAGTTAAATACCCCAGCAACTTTAAAAAACCCTGACAGTACCGCCCATAGGAGAAAGGAAAACCAGTTAGATCATAGCAGCATTTGCAACCAAGGACCCCAATCAGCTAAAGCAATCTTGAGAAAAAAGAGCAAAGCTGGATGCATCAAACTTCTTAATTTCAAAGTATATTACAAAATATAACATTCAAAAGAGTATGGTATTGGCATAAAAACAGACACAATGACCAATGAAACAGGTTAGAAAGCTCAGAATTAAACATATACATGATCAATGTTAACAAAAATGCCAAGATTACACAATGGAGGAAGATAGTCTCTTTGATAAATGGTACTAGGAAAATCGGTTGTCCACATGCAAAAAAATTGAACTCATCTTTTGCATAAGTTCACACACACACACACAATCAAATCAATTCAAAATAGATTAAATGTGAGCCATAAAATCCTAAAGAAAAATAATAAAAGAGAATCTCCATGAGATTAACATGGGCAATGATTATTTTGCATTTGTCAGGTAAAAAAAGCACAAGCAAGAAAATAAAAAATAAACAGGCAAGGCTTGCCTGGAGGAGGACAGGAAGATGGCAGAAGTGAGCTAGGCAATGAATCCCAGTCTCCTCACAACACAGAAAGGAGGCAGCAATGGAAAAGCAGAATTGAGAGTGGGTGACAAAATAAATGCTTGAAGAATCAATATTTCAAAGTCTGAGACCTTGGGAGACTGGAAGATGGGTTACCTGAATAGAAAATAAGCTCAGAGTCCCCTTAATCCTGAAACCAAATGAGAGAGTGAGAAAGAGAGAGAGAGAGAGAGAGAGAGGCGGCGGGGGGGATGGGGAGGGAGTGGCAAATATTTTAAACTATCTATTTAAAAACATTTGGAAAGACAGGCAAAATTTAAAGTGTGATGGTCAAAAGAGTCCTTAACACAGAGCAAACAGCTTAAAAACAAACTGTGAAAAGAAACCAAGCCAGGAGTGTATGGCCTCCTTGTGGAGCCCTCAGTGGAAGAGTTGAATGCTCAAATCAACACAGCATCTTCCCCCACCCAGAGAGCTGCAAATTTAACCAGAGGGAAGTCTCCTACAGTGGAGCCTCTTAAGAATCCAGCCAGAAAGAACTTCTAGAAGGAACACTACTAGCTGAAAATTGTTGAACTGCTCTCCAGGCCCCTCCTCCACAAACTAGGAGAACGGGCTAGTGTGACCTGTGCTGGGAACTGCGCCTGATCATGCTCAGCCTCACCAGGCAAGGGCAGAAAGCTCTGTGCAGCATCTGCTCACTTTTATGACAGACATAGCAATGAAGATGCTTTAGCTTTAGGCTTGAACAAAAGAAAGAGGATTCTCCAGGCCCCAACCACTGACACTGGGGGGAGGAGCCATGGAAGACTAGGGATGGTCCCTGGGATCACAGGGCCATCCCAGAGGGAAGCTGCCAGGATATTCAATGACATGGAGGCCTGGCAAAAATTACCAGAGCATGCAGCAGGAAGGGGCTGATACCACCAGCCTTTGTTACACAGCCTGACCTGTGATCACAACTGGCAAGTGAAAGGCCATTGATTGGATACTTGCAGGACTTTGCATTACACTTAGCAACAGAAGGAAACAATGCCTGCCATTCACAACCTGGGGTAGTAGAAACTAGAGTCCTGGTGAACCACCTGAGACCCTTCAGTGCAGTACCTCACAGAGCAGCTTTCACCAGGGGAAAACTTCTGCACTGCAAAACACCCATGAGAAACAAAACCAGATATCCTGCACTCACAACCAGCCACCAGGATCTTTAATACCTTGAAAAGGATCCAGTACAGGGGAGCAGGTAAATGGTGACCCACAGCAATCATAGGGACACTGCAGAGCCTGCATCCTGAACTCCTGCACATGACAGAAACAGCCATGCCACATGCTGCACCCTCTGAGCAGTCAGCTGCAGGCCCATGAGCTGAAAAGCCAGAAGCTGCTGGTAGGACATTAGCAGCTCTGGAATTGGCTTCTGTGACCCTGTGACTTGGAAGACAGCCATAGCCAAAGACCAACAGACAGCTGCTAAATGTCCAAACCACAATAAAATCAAAACCAAGATTCAACAAGAATTTTCTTCACCTAGACAGGCTTTACTATAAACAACTCTAATGTCAACTTTGATCATAAAAAAATGACTCTTGAGCTTGAACAACTACTGCTAACCAATACCCAACATTGTACTTTGACCCCATTTTAATGTATTTCATCTAAGGGTTTAAAGCATTAACTGGAATCAATCATCCTATCACTGTTATCCTAGCTCTAGTTTATACTTGCTTCTCTTACCCCTACTCATTCTTTTGCATTATTTGCTATTACTTCAAACACACACCATTCATTTCTCCTTTCGACCTTGGTGTAAATTATTCTTGTATATCTTTTCTCTTTCTTTCAGTCTCTTTATTTCTTTCTTTCTGTCACTCTTTCCCTCTCCTTTTTTGCCCAAAATTTTCCTCCCCTCTTTTACCTCTCACTTAGTTGTAGAAAGTTTACTAAATTTAGCAACTAATTTTTTTTTACCTATCTCAGAACTATATTGCATTATAGGATTATATCTGAATATGAGGAACCAAGGAGAAAATTGGCACCACAGCTAGAAAAGGGACATTATTCCCTCTGATAAGGTGAAGGTGAAAGAGAGAGAGTCCTACTTAGTGCAGAAGCCTGCAACTTGCAGACATACAGCCTAAATAAATAAAAAAAGACCTGGACTCTGAATAAACTGCAAGCTAGTTTTAGAGAAGGAGTTTACTGCATCTCCTATAGAACTCTGTGTGGCTACAGAATCAGGAGCTATCTTGATAACAGTCCTATTGTTTAAGACTGTACTACTCTGGAGCAAGAAATCCAAGCATATTCATATCTCTGCCCCTGTATTGCCTGGGCAGGTGATGGCCTCATGAGAACATTTTGACTCAGGGGAGAGACTCTGACACAATCTCGGCCTCTGGGAGGAGAGGAGGACCCAGTCTTTGAAATCAAAGTATCAGGGAACCTGCCCTCTGAGGCCAGGGATGGGACATGTGGTTTCACATGGGAGCCAGAAAGCCAAATAACCTATTAAATGAATGGGCAAATCAACTGAAGAGATAATTCTCAAGAGAAGAAGTAAAAATAACCAAAAATATGTATAAAAAGTTCAACACCTTAGCCATCAGAGAAATACAAATAAAAACCACAATGAGATTCCATCTCACTTCAATCATAATGGCAATCATCAAGAATATAAATAATAATAAATGCTGGCAAAAATGTAGGGGAACAGAAAGTATTACACACTGTTGGTGGAAATTTAAATTAGTAAAGACAATATAAAAAACAGTATGGAAGTTCTTCATAAAAACTAAAAATAGAACTATCATATGTTACAGCTTAATATTTCTCTGAAAGAATTAAGTTCATCATATTTTTATAGATATGTGCACACCTATGTTTATCATGGCACAAGTCACAATAGACAAATTATGGAATCAGTCTAGGTGTCTGTCAACAGATGAATGAATATATGTGATATATATATATATATATATATATATATATATATATATACACACACACACACACATACATGCAATGGAGTTATATTCAACCATAAAGAAGAATTAAATTATGTCATTTGCAGGAAAATAGATGAAACTAGAAATAATCATGTTAAGTGAAATGAGCTGGACTCAGAAAGTCGAGTTCTGCATGTTTTCTTGAATATGTGGACGCTAGAGGGGAGAAAAATAAAAGGTCATCATAAATCTAGAAGACCATTAGTGTCAAAGGGATTTGCTGGTGGAGGGAGGGGAGAGTAGGAGGAAGTATTGGAAAGTAAAATTATCAAATTATGGTCTATGCATGTATGAATATGCCACAATGAAATCCACTATTCTGTATAATTAATATCTACTACTTTTAATATAGTATCTTCAATTTAAAAAAAAAAAACTGTTAGAGCTAACAAACAACTTAAGCAATTTGTAGGATACAAGGGCAATTATACAATAAATAAATTACAATAGAATACTCTATACACTAGCAATAAACAATGAAAAAGGAAATTAAGAGAACACTCCCATTTACAATGTCATCAAGAGAACAGCATGGTTAGAGACAGATTTAAACAAGAAATGCAAGCCTGAATCCTATAGCACATTGCTGAGATGAAATTAAAGACCTAGATAGATGGCAATATGACCTGTGTTCTGGGATTCAAAGACCTGTTTAAGAGAGCAATATTCCCCAATGCAGTCTACAGACTCAATAGAATTAAAAATTAAAAATCTCAACAGCCAGCTGGGTGCGAGTGGTACACACCTGTAATCCTAGCACTTGGGAGGCTGAAGCAGGAGGATCCTGAGTTCAAAGCCAGCCTCAGCAATGGTGAGGCACTTAGCAATTCAGTGAGACCCTGTCTCTAATAAAATAAAAAAAAAAAAAAAAAAAAAAAAAAAAGAAAAGGCTGGGGATGTGGCCCAGTGATCGAGTGCCCTTGAATTCAAACCCTGGTACCAAAAAGCCAAAAAAAAAAAAAAAAAAAAATCTCAAAAGCACTTTTTGCAGAATTGAAAAAACTAATATAATTAAGATCCCTAATCAATAGACAGTTCAGCAGTATAACAAAATGCAACTAATATGGGAAGAGCTTGGGTGAAGAACAAACGCCTTATGCTAAGTGGAATAAACCAGTGCTAAAGTTCATAGACTGTACCATTCCATTTGTGTGACATCTGGAAAAAGTAAAACTAGAAGGATGGAGAATAGGTCAGTGGTTGCCAAGTATTAGAGGCTAAGGAAATGTGCAACAAAAAAAGGGCAGCACAAGGGACTCATTTGGACTGAAGGAAGTTTTGTGTCCTGATTGCTGTGATGTTTATAGTTTTCTAGACAGGTGCTTAAGTTCATAGAACTTTACACCCCAAAAAGAGCAATTTAACTGAATATAAATTTTAGTAATATTTCAAAAGACCTTGGGAAAAGATAATAAAGGAATATGATGAAAATCTTGATGTCAATAATTTTGACTTCTTATTTGTGATGGGCAAATTCTATAAAAGACAAAGCTATTAAAACTTGTTCAAGGATAATAAAATAACCTGAATATTTCTAAGTAAAAAAAGTCCCACAAATAATGCTACAGGACCACTTCAAAAAATTTACCCCTTTTGATTTACTCACAAAAACACAAAAATATAAAATGTAAAGGATAAGCTCACTTCACATTTTTTTCTAACTGAAAAATACCACCAGGTGCCACAGTACAATGTGGCAATGTTTTGGTCACAAGTGGAGACTGCACAGGTAATGCTGTTCCCATAAGATTATATATAATGTAGCTGAAAAATTTTCTATCATCTAGTAGCATCATAGCTATCATAACCTATAATGCAATTTATCACTCATGCATTGTGGTGATGCCAGTGCAAAGAAACCTGCTACCCTGCCAGTCATATAAAGTACAACACATACAATTATATAGAGTTACATAATATTTGATTGTGATAATAAATGACTATGTTTCTGGTTTAAATATTTATTATACTATACTTTTATCATTTTAGAGTGTACTTCTATTTACAAAAAACAAATTTTCTGTAAAACCATATGCCATGATACACTGGCAGGAGCCTCATATTTCTCAACTCCTTCAACTGTATCAAAGGCCACATTGAGTGATAGACAATCTCATCTAGGTTTGTCTAAGTTTGCTCTATAAAATTTTCACACAAGGATGAAGTCAACTAATGATGCAGTATTCTGAATATATTCCCATCATTAAGGGACACATGATCATATTATCAATTTCCTAAATGTCATACAGAGTTTAAATGAATATAGCAAATCCATACAATGTATTTGTAAAAAATAATGAAGAAAATATATATGTAAAGTCATATGGAATTATTTAGAGAATATGTCGTCAGACAAAAAAGCGAATTGTACAGAAATATACAGTACAGCACCATTTTTGCAAGAAAGTAAGTAAATAAGCATATATATATAAAAACTGAAAGTATCCTAAATGCATGATTGAAGATCTGAATGGTACTTATATACTTTGTATACAAGCAGTTGTATGTAAAAAGATACTATACTTGTGCATGATGAATAAGTAAATAAATAATAAAAAAATTTAAAAAAAAAAAAAAAAAAAAAAAAGAGTGAATTTAATAGTCTCGCAGAAAATGGAAGAATACCTCTGTTCAATAGAGGAAATGTGCACTGCTCTCTTCTTCTTTTTTATTTTTTTTAAAGGACATACCAATGTTCCATCTTATAAGGCTAGATTTTTGTAAAATCTTGGGTCCATTTGTGACTACGAAGACCAGTCTTACTTGTTTCACCTGCACATTCTAGAAATACTTTCCTATTCACTTTGTGAACAGCAAGTATGCCCTTAATTCTGTATTGTCTATGGAAATTTTACTTGAAATTAAAACTGTCTCTGTCATATTCTTAACCTATAGGATGATTCCAGTATTATATATGAATTTTAATAGCAAGTTAAAACCTCAAATCATGTAAATTTGAGAATATTTACACATATATTTAATAAATGCAAAGTGCCTTTTGCTGAGTTGTGTCCTGAGAAAAAACTATTAAATATAATTTTCAAATCCCAAAAAAAAAAAAAAAAAAAAAAAAAAAAAAAAAAAAAAAAAAAAAAAACTGATATTTTTTTTAAATGAAACACAGAAAGGATAAACCACAAGTAAGTAAGAGTAATATACATGTGTGGGATGTAACAGCATAAGGGAGGGAATGACACTAAACTGAGCATACTATCATGTTTCTACTTTTTAAAAACTGAAAAATTACATATTCATAAATTTACATTATGTTAATGATGAGGGGGGACTGAAAATGGAATACAAACAAAAAAAAGGTACCTATCCCTAGTTCAAATAAATAATATAACCACAGTGAAAGTACAAAGAAGACATGGTCAACATTATGTTTGAACACAATACTTCAAGTACAACTCAGAATAAGTATAAAATATTTTCTGTTCACAGTGGAATTGATTAGCAGTTCTGTAACTACTTCCTAAGTACTGCAAAACTGAGCAAATGAGCAAATCTATTGAGAATGGTAAGAGTCAAGTTTCTCACAGCTAGAAGAAAGGAAATAAAATTTAAAAAAAAAGGAAATAAAATATGGAATTGGGGAGAATCTAGGAAGAAGCTTTATGTTGGTTGGATCAGATGTAACAAAGAACTCACAGAGATTAATAAGTGGATATAAACACCCAAACCTCAGCACTGACATTTGGAGCTGTATAATTCTATGTTGTGGATGCTTTTCTGAACGTTGCAGTATATTTAGTAGCATCTCTGGCTCTTGCCCACTTGATGTCAGTGCACTCCTCTGTCATAACAACAAAAACTAAAAATATCTCCAGACATTGCCATTGTCCTTCAGGTGGCAAAATTAGCTCCAAGAGGAGACCAGTGTAATAAAAATAAAACAAAGATATACGTATGCATGAAAAAATAAATGTGTATGTACACA
>CM046674.1:16722230-16762078 GCA_025594165.1 Tamias sibiricus | reverse complement strand
TTTACAAAGAAAATGAAGTTACCTTTAATCTCTTTTCCTTTTCCAACATAACGGTCCCAACAACAGCTAATGAAACTTGAGCGAACATCAATAAAGCTACACAAGGAAACATAAGCATGAAAGACTTCAAAAACTCATCACTATCATATTCAGGCTGTGGAAATCTCTTAACGGAAATTTTAGTACGATTAAACATCTGTTTTGCAGCTTCACCCGCATGATGTATCATGATGGCCTTATCTAAGGAATGTTGCAAAGTAAGGAACCCTTCACGGATGTATCCTAAATGAGAAAACAAAGATTGTCAAGCATGGGATATTAAGAAAAAGCTGTACAAACTAAGAAGGCAAGTCAGGTAATTCAAAGCTTTTAACTCAGAGGAACAAAACAATTTCATGAAAATATACTGTGATTTGAGACCCACATATAATAAACACCATGAAACTGTACTACCATATTCCCCAAATTAAAATATTACATAAAAATGGAACAGTTATTTTATGTAATTTTATCAGTCAAACTAAATGAAAATTATGGCAAATATTAGAAAGAACTCTTACTATAGTTTTCAATGTATATGTCCCACCAAAAATTTATATGTTGGAAAATAATACTCAATGTGATAGTTTTGAAAAGTGGGGCTTTATAGGAAGTGATCAAGTCATGAATATTCCAATCTCATGAAGAGAATTAGTGCTCTAATAAAAGATATTGACGGGAATACCATAATCCTTTTGCCCTTTTCCCTTCCCACAATGTGAGGACGTAGCTTTCATGTCCTCCAGAAGACAAAGTAAGTTGTCATTGTGGAAGCACAGAGAAAGCTCTTACCTGAGGTCTAATCAGAGAGTACCTTGGTCTTGGACTTCCTAACCTCCAGACTTGTGAGAAATAAGTTTTTATTATTTTTGAGTTATACAGCCTGTGGTATTTAGTTATAGCAGCCTGGAATTGACTAAGTCAATTCTATACACTGAACATATGAATTAGAAAGGAAACTCAGAACAAAAATGATACAATTCCATTTACAATAGCATCAAAAAGAATAAAGTTAAAAAAAAGAATAAAGTACTTAGCAATAAATTTTACCAAAATGATGAATAACTGGTACACTGGAAACTATAAAATGTTGCCAAAATAAATTTTAGAAGACACAAGTCAGTTGAATCCCATGCTCATGGACTGAAATTCTTAATATTATTTAAGTGTCCATACTACCCAAGGAAACCTATAGATTCAATGCAATCACTATCAAAATCACAGTTGTATGTTTCCTAGAAATAGAAAATAACATTCTAAGCCTGGCTCAGTGGCACACAACCGTAATACCAGCAGCTCAGGAGGCTGAGGCAGGAGGATCTCAAGTTCAAAGCCAGCCTCAGCAAAAACGAGGCAATAAGCAACTCAGTGAGACCCTGTCTCTAAATAAAATACAAAACAGGGAGGGAGATGTGGCTGACAGGTCAAGTGTCCCTGAGTTCAATCCTCAGTACCCACCCCCCCAAAAAAAGAAAATAACATTCTAAAATCTAAATGGAATCCCAAAGAATCCTGAATAACAAAACCAAAGGAGAAGAAAGAACATTTCTCACATTTCTCCATTTCAAAACCTATTACAAAGGTATAACCAAAAGAGTATGCCACTGGCATAAAGACAGACCAATGGAACAGACTAGAGAAATAAACCATTTCATCTGTGGTGAAGTGATCTTCACCCAGGGTCTCGAAACTAAACTACAGGAAAAAGATAGTCTCTTATTAATAAGTAGTACTGGGAAAAACTAGATATCCAGAAAAATGTAATTGGCTCCTTACCTTATATGATATACCAAAACTAGATGGAAAGAAATTAAAAACCTAAATATTAAGACCCAAAATTAAAAATCTCCTAGAAGAAAACATAGGGTAAAAGCTTTATGATTCAGGATTTGGTGATGATTTTATAGTTGTAACAGAAAGAACAACTAAAACTTGACCAATAGGACTACCTCAAAGTCAAAAACTTCTGTGCAGCAAATGAATAATCAAAGAATAAAAGGGCAACATATAAAATGAGAGAAAATATTTGTACATTATGTATCTCAAAGTGTTGATATCCAGACTACAAAAGACTCTTATAATTCAAGACCCCAAAATAAATAAGCTATTTAATAACAGCCAACAGATGTGAATACACATTTCTCCATAGAAAACATACAAGTGGGGACTGGGTTGAGGCTCAGCAGTAAAGCGCTTGCCTAGCACATGGAGGGCACTGGGTTTGATTCTCAGCACCACATAAAAATAAAACAAAGGTATGGTGTCCAACAAAAAAAAATATTAGAAATTTTAAAAAGAAAAGAAAGTATACAAATGACCAAAAAAAATATGAAAAATCCTTGATATTACAAATCATCAGGGAAATGCAAATCAAAACCACAATAAGATATTAACACATATCTATTAGGATGACCATGATTGACCACCATCACAACAGAAAAAGTGTTGGTAAGGACATGGAAAAACTAGAATCTTTGAGTACTACTGCTAGGAAAATGGTATGAAAATATGAAAACAGTACTGAGATTCCTCAAGAAAATTAAAAATAAATTGATTTATTTAAATGATTCACTTTAGTTCAGTAAAATGATTCAGCAATTTCACTTATTGATTTATATCTACAAGAAGTGAAAATAGGATCTCTCAGAGTTATTTTCACAACTGTATAAGTTGGAGCATTATTCACAACAGCAAAGAAATGGAAGCAACCTCAATGTCCAACAATAAATGAATGGGTAAACAATATGTGGTATATTTATACAAGTGACTATTATTCAACCTTGAAAAAGAAAGAAATCCTGTAATATGTTACAACACGTATGAACTTGAAGCACATTACTCTAAGTGAAAATTTTCTTATGAATATATAAATACTGCATGGTTCTAGTTATATGAGGTATCCAAAATAGTGAAATTCTTAGAAACCAAGAATGGAATGGGGGTGACCAGGGGTTTGGGAAAAGGGACAAATAGGAAGATATTGTTAATGAGTGTAGAGTTTTAGCTACACCATTTGAGAAACTTATAAATCTGTTATACAACACTGTATCTATAACAATACTGTAGAATGTACTTAAAAATTTAAGAGGGTAGACATCGTTTTAAATATTCTTACCATACACACAACATGTGTCCTCACCCTTAAAATTCACCAAACTAATCTGTTCTCATATTATCACCTACCACCTTTCTCAACTGATCTAACAGGGAGCTATGGTTTGGATGTAGTTTGTCTCCCAAGGTTTATGTCCTGGAAGCTTGGTCTCCGGTGTGGTGATGCGGAAGTGGTGCAAATATTCGGAGGTGAAGGCCTAGTGGGAGGTGACTGAGTCATGATTGCCATGAGAAGGGATTAATACTGGTCTCATGGAATGAGCACAAGTGGGTTAGTTCCTGCAGAGTGTGCTGTTTTAAATAGAGTAAGCCTGGCACCTCCCTGCTCCGTTGCTTCTTTGATCATGTACATGCCCCTTCTGCAGATGGCTGTTTCCTTTCCATTCCTCTGCTATGTTACAATGCATTTGGGGGAGGAGAGACTCATCAGATGTTGGTGCCATGATACATGAACACTCTAACAACCAGAATCATGAGAAAGCAAAACATAAATAAGCTCACGTGTTTTGTTGTAGCCATACAAAACAGATTAAGACACTGGTCAAAGAACTAATAACTACAATTATAGAATTTTGGTACAGATACAGACATAAAGGGTCCCCTTCCAAAATAATTTGGGTTATCTGAAAGAAATAGGCCGTAGTGTTTAAGATCATAATATCCTGAATAACAGAATTTAAGGGGAAACAGGTCAACTGACTCCTGGTCACATTACAGTATCACTTACAAAATGTGTCTCATCACACCAAACTTAAATATTAATTTGACATACAATGTCATTCAATATTTGTAATTTGTCTATCTTTTTCTTATTTTGTAGACAACATTTTCTTTAGGTAAAATCTCTCTTCAAAAATATAAGTTTTTTTTTTTTTTTTTTATAAGGCCAACTCTCTCTCAATCTTTCTTTTTTTGTGTGTGGGGCTCAGACAATTCTTATTCCACCAAGACCATGACATTTCCTACTACTGTACCCACAGAATATCTTTGGGATGCAGCACATTAATTATAAGACACTAGATTCTTTTTTAAACTTTTGATTAGAAAAAAATATCCTTAATGTTTTTGATAAAATGACAAAGTACCACATAATCCCACCTTTCTGAGTTCACAACTACCCAAATTTTTATATATTTTCATATTTATTTTCTAAAGCCATAACTGTATTTATAGCTCTATATTCATCAGAGCTGGTAGTAATTCTTCTAATACCTACATCAAAGTCTGTCAAACGGTAACTGTGTGCTTATTAAAGAGGATTTTCATTATTTTCGAATTTTAATGGTAATGGTAAATTGCACATAGTTCCTGTCTTCTGTTGAATAATTTCCTAAAGTAGATATTAACCCAAAGTTCTTACTGGTGCTTTTTTTTTTTTTCTTCAAGGTAATTTGTACAACTTAGAAAAATTAAAATTACCAATGTGTGATTAATTAAAAATCATCAACATAAGTATACAGGACATGTTGGTATGTGAAAATATATCTATCAGATCAGCAGAACAGAAATTTACCAACTAAAATTGTACAAATGAACAGAAATAAAAAGTTCAGGAAACAATTTAAAACAATATAGATATTTTTCATAAGTATATGGTTTTATGTTTGTATTACAATATAAACTAAAATTTAAAAAAATTATTGCCACAATGAATAAACAACTTTTTCACATCTAAAAAATTTAGTCACATTTGTAGTGCCTGCCTTCATGCAATAAAAATAACAATGTAAGTATACTTCAAGATCTGCTTACCAGGCTCTCCCCCATCTACGTCAACTGGATCCCTGTTATCTTCAAAAAATATAGTTGGAAAGAGAAAAGCTGTATCCCAATCCGTCATAACCTTACCCTCAGGTGTGTGTCTGAAAGCAGGTAAATCGAACTTACGAAAACGCAGATGATATTTTACCTAAAATGAACCATAAAAAAAAAAAAACTAAACATTTTAAAACAATGACATTGAAGAGTAAATATGAGTGATGAAGGAAAGTAAAACACAAATTTTTAAATTGTGTTTTGAGTACAGAATAAACAATTTAGGATTCTAAATGAAGAGAAATAACACTATCACTGTGACATGGAACAAACAGCATATCACACATACTGTATTTACAGCCCCAAATTGAAATTATCTAAACTTTTATCTGTCCTCTTTCACCTTCATGACATTTTGCTTCTGAGTTTCAAAGACAACAGTGGGGCTTGGTCATCATTGTAAATATTGTTCTAGACCCACAATTGGTCTGCCTAGCGAATGAACATCAACAAGTCTACTTAGGGTAATATCAGAAAGATGTTAGAAAGAGAAGTCCCAGGCTTCACTATCCCATACAAACAAGAACACTTTGTTGAAAACCCAAAAACTTGAGAATAATCAGGAATCATCTATGGTACACAGAACTAAGTTAAAAAATGCATTAAAGACAATGAATAACAAGAGCAAGACTTCTGAGTAAAAGTAATTCTGCTTACAAAAAAATGACTAAAACAAAAAAAGAATAAACAACTAGTATTCAACTGAAGGAGAGCACAGAAGTGCAGAGAGGTCTGATGAAGACACCATGGAGCAGGAAGACCCACAGTTGCCTTAAGAAAAATGGAACAAAGGACCTTGCATCTTCCCGCTCACCTCCCCACATGGGATCAACTTAGAGCCAGGAAGTATTTCTCATAACAGGAAAAAGGTGCTGGGGGCCAGCCCCAGCCAGGGGGTACAATGTGAGCGCTCAGCAAAGTACGAAGGCAGAGAAGCAGCGATGGGAAAAATAACACACTGACACACGAGTCAGGCTGTGGAATCTTCTCTCTTTACTTTCACTTTGTTGTAGGTTTTAAGCACAATTTTTGGCAGTACAGATTGTTTATACTTTCTTTGGTGATTTCATTACAGACATGACTTAATTTATAGATTACATTTTAGACATATTAAATTTCTTATTATATATATATTATATATGTAATATATATATATATATATATATATATATATATATATAACTTCAAGGTTTTGAGGTCACTTGCACCTTTTCAAGGCCCTATACGTGACTGCCTAGGCATATTATAATTTCATCATTATTAATCTAATTAGTTTGGGTGAAAATTTATCTCTCACGGATTCCCTGAAACTGTTTTCTCTGTACATTATTTAGGCTGTCTGATAAAAGTCAACTTTCTCTGTCTGGGATTCCAAAGCACTATTGTTTTTCTTTTATAGCAGTTGTTTATAAAACCTAGAAGCAGGGAAAAGAGGGAGGCAAGGCTGAATGTTAGCTCATGAAGGACTTTTTGCTCTAAGGGATTTATATCTACTTTAAAAGTAAGAGAAATTTATTTTTAATCACAAAAAGACTCTTAAAGCTTATTAGCTAGAATTTAAGTACTTATAGAAAAAGATCTGTGTTACTCCTTCCACGTTAGGTTTCTTATTTTTTAAGAAAAGATAAATGTATAGAGTTAGTCTGGATCTAAATAATTGAAATAGCGACACCTGGTGGCCATATGAATAAAGAACTGAACAGCAAGTAGAAATCAAAGTTAACTCTTTCAGCACCATGATCATGAAAAAGAGAGGGACCAACAGAAAGGTTATAGAGAATATGAGCAGATCACATTGGAGTAACAGCCATTAGCCAATCCTTGTAGTGGTTTGATTTTTTCGTCATAAGTCAGGGCAACACCCCTGGGCCAGGCCAAGTCCATATATCAGGAAGTCATGTTTTTGGCTGACATGTTCTCAATGTCCCCAACATTTCTTTTCCCCTTTTCCGCAGATGGGAGCCCATCGTACTCGAGAACGCGCCTGTCTTAGGTTGTCTTATCTCTAAGATCTTACCCGTCATGGGCTAATGTCCTAGCACTTCCAATGGACTTACCCAAGGCCGGCAGGCCGCGGTGGCTAGGGGGAAGGCATGGGACAGAACAGTCACCTTTGGGAAGGCTTCCCATGGATGATTTAGACTTCCACATCCTGTCGAGGACCGTGGCCTAGCTCATAGGGCTCCCAATCATCATTGCTGAGGGCAGCATAATGTTGGCGGACCATCATAAGCTGTACCGATCTTGCCCTATTCTCAAGGAAGATGCCACTAAGATGCAATAGAAAATGCCACAACAAAAAGGTAAGTAGAAAGCCCTTGAAAGCCCCTCTTGACACCACAGACACCTGAAGTTTATGCTGTGAAAGAACCCTAGAGCCATCCTAGAACCTGAGAACAGTTTCAGGAGCTTCTGGGGAAAATACTATGATAACCCACCCCCAGTGAGTCACAGCTAGTGATGTGACACCTCTGCAGCCTATGCAGTTGAGGCACTCACAAGCACTGCCAGCATTGATTACAGATGAAAAAACTGAATGGAAATGATACTACTGGGCCCACCTGAGAACATATGCTCTATGCAACCAACATCCTACATCCTATGTCCAGGAGAAAGACTTCAATCAGTGAGGTGAATAGAGAGCCACCTAATTGGGAACAAATATTTAATACATGCACATCAGATAGAGCACTAATTTCTAGAATATATAAAGAACTCAAAAAACTTAACACCAAAAAAGCAAATAACCCAATCAATAAATGGGCTAAGGAATTGAAATGACACTTCTCAGAAGAAGATACACATTTAATCAACAAATACATGAAAAAATGTTCAACATCGCTGGCAATTAGAGAAATACAAATCAAAACTACTCTAAGATTTCATTTCATTCCAGTCAGAATGGCAGCTATCAAGAACACAAACAACAATAAATATTGGAGAGGATGTGGGGAAAAAGGCACACTCATACATTGCTGGTGGGACTGCAAAATGGTGCAACCACTATGGAAAGTAGTATGGAGATTTCTTGGGAAAATGGGAATGGACCCACCCTATGACCCAGCCATCCCACTCCTGGGTCTATTCCCAAAAGACTTTAAAACAGCATATTACAGTGACACAGGCACTTCAATGTTTATAGCAGCACAATTCACAATAGCTAGATGTCCCTCAGTAGATGAGTGGATAAAGAAAATGTGGTATATATACAAAATGGAATTTTACTCAGCAATAAGAGAGAATAAAATAATGGCATTTGCAGGCAAATGGATGAAGTTGGAAAATATAATGCTAAGTGAAATTAGTCAATCTGAAAAATCCAAATACCGAATGTTTTCTCGGATATAAAAAGGCTAGTTCACAGTGTTGTTGGATGGGGGTACATAGGATTAGAGGAATACTAGAATGGTCAATGGAAAGGGAGGGGAAGGGAGGGAGCAAGGGGCAAGGGAGGTGGGTAAAGGAAAAAAAAATTGGTGGTTGAATGAGATGGATATCATTATCCTAAATTGAAGATTCTGAATGGTACTTATATACTTTGTATACAAGCAATTGTATGTAAAAAGATGCTATACTTGTGCATTATGAATAAGTAAATTAAAAAAGTATTACTATTAATAACACTAAAAAAAAGAAAAGAAAGTTAATCTTCAATTGGTATAAGCAACTGTCCTACCACATGTGCAAATATCAATTTCAATACACAAAAATATTAAAAAGGTAATATGACACCTCCAAAGGAACACAAAAATTATCCAACAGATTGCAAAGAAAATAAAATCCATGGAATGCCTAAAAAAATTCAAAATAATGACATCAAGGAACTAATGCAAAGGAATAAGAACAAACAATTCAAAGAAATCAGGAAAACAATTCATTATTAAAATGTGAAATTCAACAGAGGCATACCAAAAACCGAATCAAACAAAACCCATGGATCTGAACAATCCTGTGATTAAAAATTTACCATTGAGAGTTTCAACATCAGGTCAGACAGGTCAGGCAGAAGAATTTTTGAACTTGAAGATGGGTCTTTGAAATAATCCAGTCAGATTTTAAAAAGAAAGGAAGAAACAAAAAGCTCATAATAGTTTAGTATATCACTGAGCAAAGAAACGTTCACATTTATTGGACTTTTGAAGAAGGAGAAAAGACAGAAAAAGCCATTGGAAAACATACCTAACAAAGTAATGGCTGAAAACATTCTCTGTTGTGGGAGCAATACAGATACCCAAAGGAAATTCAAAGGATAACAAACTCAAACCAAGAAGGTCCTAAGACATCATAGGGCTAAACTGTTAGGAGTCAAAAACAAGAAATGATTAAGATCAGAACCACAATTAACGAAATAGCAAATTTAAAAGAGACAACAACAAAGAACCAATGAGTTGAAGGGTTGATTCTCTGAGAACATAAATAAGATATATGAACCCTTAGCCAACTAACCAAAAGGAAAAGAGAGAAGACCCAACTTAATAAAATAAGAAATGAAAAAGGATAATTTACCATATATATCATAGAAATCCAGAGGATCATCAGAGACTATTTCAAAAACAAGTACTCCAATAAATTGGAAAACCTAGAAAAAAAGGATACATTTCTACATACATATGACCTGCCAAAATTGAATTGAGATACACAGAAAACTTAAACATAATAATAATAATAACAATAACAGAAATATATAGAATATTTCATCCATCAACCAGCAAATACACATTTTTTTCTCAACAGCACATGGCTCCTTCCCTAAAACAGACCATATGTTATGACACAGAGCAACTCTTAGCAAATACAAAAAAACAGAGATACTACCCTTCATTCTATCAGACCATAATGGAATAAAATTAGAAATCAATGATAAAATAAAAAATAGAAGATACTCCAACATCTGGAAACTAAACAATACACTATTGAATGAACAACAGGTAGCATAGACATCAGGGAGGAGAAAAAAAAAAACTCTTAGAGGTAAATGAGAACACTGATACAACATATCAAAATCTCTGGGACACTATGAAGGTAGTACTAAAAGGAAAGTTCATTACATGGAGTTCATTCCTTAAAAGAAGAAAAAGTCAACAAATAAATGAACTAATGTTACATGTCAATGCCCTAGAAAAAGAACAAATTAACACCAAAAGTAGTAGAAGACAGGAAATAATTAAAATCAGAGATGAAATCAATGAAATTGAAACAAAAGAAACAATTTTAAAAAGTGACAAAACAAAAAATTGGTTCTTTGAAAAAATAAAATTGATACACTTTTTTTAGCCAAACTAACAAAGAGAAGGAGAGAGAAAACTCAAATTAATAAAAATTTGTGATGAAAAAGGAAATATCATGACAGACGTTATTGAAATACAGAAGATAATTAGAAACTAATTTCTAAATTTATACTCCAATAAAATAGAAAATGTCAAAGACACTGACAAATTTCTAGAATCATATGGTCTACCCAAACTGAATCAGGATGATATATACAACTTAAGCAGATCAATTTCAAGCAATGAAATAGATGCCTTCAGAAGCCTACCAACCAAGAAAAGTCCAGGACCAGATGGATTCACAGCTGAGTTCTACAAGACCTTCAAGGAAGAACTAATATCAATACTCCTCAAATTATTCCATGAAATAGAAAAAGAGGGAACCCTTCCAAACTCATTCTATGAGGCCAGTATCACCCCGATACCAAACTCACACAATGATACGTCAAGGTGGGGCTGGGATTGTGGCTCAGCGGTAGAGTGCTCGCCTAGCATGTGCGAAGCCCAGGTTTGATCCTCAGCACCACGTAAGAATAAAGGCATTGTGTACCACTAAAACAAATAAATATATGTTTAAAAAAAGACACATCAAGGAAATATAAAACTTCAGACCAATATCTCTGATGAACACAGAGGAAAAATTTGCAATAAATTTCTTGCAAATTACATACAAAAACATATATATAAAAAAAAAAAGATAGTGCACCACGATCAAGTGGGCTTCATCCTAGGGATGCAAGGTTGGTTCAACATATGGAAATCAATAAATATAATCCATCACATCAGTAGTCTTAAAGATAAAAACTATATGATCATCTCAATAGATGCAGAAAAAGCATTTAACAAAATACAGCACCCTGATGGGGGATCCAAGATGGCGGGAGAGAGGGAGGCAGCATTCTCTGTCGCTTCATGACCTGGGACTCAAGTAGTGAGAATACTGCTTCTCTGCAAGCCATATTCCTGGTCCCATGCAGGAATCACGGCCACTGTTCTTGTGCAGGGCTCTAGACCTCAGCATCAGCTGTCTCCCAACTACTTGCCCACACAGGACTACAGGGTACGAAGTGGAACCATCAGCATTGGCATCAGCACCAGTGCAGAACTTTCAGCCACCCAACCAAGTGGAAATCCCGGATGCCGCTCCCAGGCAGGACACCCAGCAGCTAGCTACCCACATGCAGGAACTCTAGCTGCCACTCTCGTTGTGGACCCCCACCTACCAACATGGGGCTCCTCTGGTTGCCTCCACCTTAGGTCTCTGCAGTAATGGAGATAGTCCCCTACACTCGGTAGCCTGCCTCCACCTGGGAACTTCACAAAGCTCTGAAGACAGCCGACAGCAACACACTGAATGCCCCAGAGCTCATCTCTGAACACATCATCTAATGCCATCCTCAGACTACCCCAACCCGACCCATCACCCCATTGCTGAAATCAGGTGCCTCCATCTTGGGTCACCTTCATCACCATCTTTAGTGGTGGCAACTCCCAGTTTGGAACTCCAGCTGGCCAGGTACCCAGTTTCTAACTCCTCCCTCTTCCCAGCAGCCACTAACCGGGCACAGAGACTGCGCATCACAAAATAGTTCTTCGAGGCAGGTGCACAATGCACCCAAAGCACCACACACAAGACCCCCAAACAGAAAGGTCCCTTATCAGGAAGTAGTAAGGGAGAGGGTGAGTGTGATACAGTTTAGAAACTAATATACAGACCAAGAACTGGGAGGTATTTAGGTGACCTTGCAATATATGTGCAGGCCTAAAAAGATATCCTTGTGGTGCAGTTTCCCTTCAAGAACCAGCAGGTGCAACACCCCACTTCCAGGTGCCCTCCACCTAGGACCAACCCTCCCACCCTGGTTACTTTCACTATCCTGAGGGCAGAGATACCAGCTAACAACAGACAATCCCACCTATTGGATAAGAAGGGAAGCAAGAAAGATACTGATCTGCAACCAAAACAATACTTGTTTCTTCATTCAAGATTTTTGTCTATGCTAAGTCACAGTACAACTTCATTCTAAATGGAGAAAAATTGAAAACATTCCCTCTGAAAACTGGAACAAGACAGGGATGCCCACTTGGACCACTACTATTTAACATAGTTCTTGAAACACTGGCCAGAGCAATTAGACAGACAAAAGAAATTAAAGGGACACAGATAAGAAAAGAAGAACTCAAATTAGCACTATTTGCCAATGATATGATTCTATACTTAGAAGATCCAAAAAGTTCCACTAGAAAACTTCTAGAACTCATAAATGAATTAATCAAAGTAGCAGGATATAAAATTAACACTTATAAATCAAAGGGATTTCTGTATTCCAGTAACAAATCCTCTAAAAGTGAAATGAGGAAAACCACCTCATTTATAATAGCTTAAAAAAAATACTTGGGAATCAACTTAATGAAAACAACACAATGCTAAAGAAAGAAAACAAAAAAAGACCTCAGAAGACGGAAAGATCTCCCTTGTCCTTGGATAGGTAGAATTAATATTATCAAAATGACCATACTACTAAAAGCACTATACAGATTTAATGCAATTCCAATAAAAATCCCAATGGCATTCCTCATAGAAATAGAAAAAGAATTCATGAAATTCATTTAGAAAATAAGAGACCCAGAATAGCTAAAGCAATCCTTAGCAAGAAGAGTGAAGCAGGTGGCATCACCATACCAGAAGTTAAACTATACTACAGAGCAACAGTAACAAAAACAGCATGGTATTGGCACCAAAATAGACTGGTAGACCAATGGTACATAATAAGACACAGAGACAAAACCACATAAATACAGTTATCTCATAATAGACAAAGAAGCCAAAAAATATACATTGGAGAAAAGATAGCCTCTTCAACAAACAGTGATGGGTGAACTGGAAATCCATATGCAGAAAAATGAAAACAAACCCCCTATCACTCACCATGCACAAAACTCAACTCAAAGTGGATGAAGGACCTAGGAAACAAACAAGAGACCCTGCATCTAATAGAAGAATAAGTAGGCCCAAATCTCCATCATGTGATATTAGTCCCCAACTTCCTTAATAAAAGTCCTATAGCACAACACTTAAAATCAAGAATGAATAAATGGGATGGATTCAAATTAAAAAGTTACTTCTCAGCAAAAGAAACAATCAGTAAAGTGAATAGAGAGCCTACATCGTGGGAGAAATTTTTACTACTCACACATTAGATACAGCACTAATCTCCAGGATGTATAAAAAACTAAAAAATGCTAAACATCCAAATAAAAAAAAAAACCACAAATAACCCAATAAATGGGCCAAAGCACTGAACAGACCCCTCTCAGAAGATGAAATACAATCAATCAACAAGTAAATTTAAAAAATGTTCAACATCTCTAACAATTAGAGAAATGCAAATCAAAAAAACTCTTAAGATTTCATCTCACTCCAGTCAGAATGGCAGTTATTAAGAATACAAAAAGCAATAAGTTTTGGTGAGGATGTGGGGGAAAAGCCACACTCATACACTGCTGGTGGGACTGCAATAAATGAATTCAGCAAAGTAGTGAGCAATAAAATCAACACCCATAAATCAAATGCATTTCAGTACATCAGTGATGAATACTCTCAAAGAGAAATTAGGAAAACGACCCCATTCACAATAGCCTCAAAAGGATTAAACTACATCGAAATCAACCTAACAAAAAAGGTGAAAGACCTCTACAATGAAACCCACAGAACACTAAAGAAAGACCATAGAAGATGAAAAGATTGCCCGTCATCTTTTATAGGCCAAATTAATATTGTCTAAATGACCAAACTACCAAAAGCATTATACAGATTTAATGCAATTCCAATTAAAACACAATGACATTCCTCACAGAAATAGAAAAAGCAGTCATGAAATTCATTTGGAAAAATAAGAGACCTAGAATAGCCAAAGCAATCCACAGCAAGAAGAGTGAAGCTGGTGGCATCACAATATCAGACCTTAAACCACACTACAGAGCAATAATAACAAAAATAGCATGGTATTGGCACCAAAATAGACTGGTAGAGCAACAGTACAGAATAGAGGACACAGAGACAAACTTGCATAAATACAGTTATCTCATAGACAAAAGTGCCAAAGACACACATTGGAGAAAAGATTGTCCCTTCAACAAATGGTGCTGGGGAAAGTGGAAATCCATATGCAGGAAAATGAAATTAAACCCCTATCTCTCACCTGCACAAAACTCAACTCAAAGTGGATCAAGGACCTAGGAATTAGAGGAGAGACTCTGTGCCTAACAGAAGAAAAAGCAGGCCCAAATTTTCATCATGTCAGCTCAGAATCTGACTTCCTTAACAAGACTCCTAAAGCATAAGAAATAAAATCGGGAATCAATAAATGGGATGGAGTCAAACTAAAAATCTTCTCAGCAAAGGAAACAATCAATATTGTGAAGAGAGAGCCTATAGAATGAGAGAAAATCTTTACCACATGCACATCAGATAGAGCACTAATCTCCAGGATATATAAAATCTCACAAAACTTAACACGAAAAAAAAAAAAGAATGGTAGTGCCCACACTCATACATTGCTGGTGGGACTGCAAAATGGTGCAACCAATATGGAAAACAGTATGGAGATTCCTTAGAAAACTGGAATGGAACCACCATTTGACCCAGCTATCCCACTCCTCAGTCTATACCCAAGAACTTATACAGCCACCTCAATGATTACAGCAGCTCAAATCATAATACCTAAACTCTGGAACCAACCTAGATGAATGGATAAAGGAACTAAAGAATATTACTCAGCTTTAAAGGAGACTGAAATTATGGCATTTGCTGGTAAATGGATGGAGTTGGAGAATATCATGCTAAGTGAAGTAAGTCAATCCCCAAAAACCAAAGGCTAGGGCTGGGATTGTAGCTCAGTGGTAGAGTGCTTGCCTAGCATGTGTGAGGCACTGGGTTTCATTCTCAGCACTACATATAAATAAATAAAACAAAGTCCATCAACAACTAAAAAATATTTTAAAAAAAACAAAGGCTAAGTGTTTTCTCTGATAAGTGGATGCTGATCCATAATGGGGGGTGGTGCACAAGCGAAGAATGGAGGAAATCTGGATTGGGCAGAGGGGAGGGAGGAAAGCAAAGGGAATGTAGGGAAAGATGGTGGAATGAGACGGACATTATTACCCTAAGTATGGGTATGATTGCATGAATGGTGTGAGTCTACATCATGTATAATCAGAGAAATGGAAAGCTGTGCTCCATTTGTGTAGAAATTAATTAATTAATTAGTTAATTAATTAATTTAATTTTTAAAAAATCAGGTAAACTCCCAAGTTACCATGTTCAACACATTGTCCTTTTCTACCCTCTTTAAGGGAGATTATTGCCCTAGCGTCTGTCTATGTACTAATTCCCATGCAACCTGACAGAGCCTAAGAGCTATTATTAAAGTTTTAGAAGAAATTCTAATCAATGATAAAGGAGCAAGTTTGTGAGGTTGGAATCTCTGCTAGTACTTATATATCTGCTTTTGCTTTGAATATTTTTGACCTGAGCATATTCTTATTTTCTTACCCACCATTTGAAGAAGAACTAGAAGCATCTGCCAGGCCAACTAGGTTTTCAAAGTTAATATCCTGACTAGTTAGAGTTCCTATCATTCCATGTTCCATTGATATAAGACCACGGGGTAGCAGATACAGACCCTCACCAGAATAATGCAAAGCTTAAAATACAGTATATTTTAAAAGTTGGAACTAGATTCAAATGTGGGCTCTGTTATAACTTAGCAGTTAAGATCATATGCAAGATATAGTTTTTCCCACTAAGTCTCTAAAATCTAAAAGTAAAATTATCAGATATTTAGATAAACTTTCTCACCTTAAGTGGTAAGTTCTCATCATTGCTTTTGAAGTTATGATCAAATATGATAGCAGCCAGCACAGGATTAGGATTATTTCTACTCCTAACATAATTTTCAAAATATGTTTCTGAAATAAAGCCTTGAACTGTGGAGAGAAAAATCTAAATTATTCACATAAATGTAAAATGTCTATTAATACCAAAATCCTGATGGTACTGTAAATTTCAAAACACTGTTACTTAAACCTTGACATATCAGACCACTTAATGTGATACAAAGCCAAAATAAAAATAAATACATAAAATATGGGCTGGGGTTGTGGCTCAGAAGCAGAGCGCTCGCCTCGCACGTGCGTGGCCCGGGTTCGATCCTCAGCACCATGTAAACATAAATGCATTGCATTGTGTACAACTAAAAGTAAATAAATAAATATTTAAAAATAAATAAATACATACATAAAATACAAATAAGTTTGTAATAGACCATAGATATGCACATAAAACCCAAAACAAAAAAGCCTCCCAACAAGATAATGAAGACTATATTCTCATGACTGTGGAACAGGGAAAGTTTTATAAACAGAAATCAAAGAGCAATAAATATAAAGAAAAGGATTGCTGTATATTAGATTTTATTAAATTAAGGAACTACTATTCTTCAAAAGCTACCATTAAGTAAAAAAGTAAGACAGAACTGATATGCAATATCTATAATCAACAAATAAATATGTAAATAACTCCTAAAGTCAGTAAGAAAAAATAGTCAAGCCAATAGGAAAATGAACAATATTTGTATAAGATCTTCACAATAAAACAAGAGACTGAACTGACCAATGAGGATATGAAGATGTGTTCAATCAGATTTTAATCAGAGTAAAGCAAGTTAAAAACCAAAATGACTCGACAACACATGCATCAAATGGCTAGAATTTTGTAAAGTTGTGTCAATATTTGTATTCACTAAATGATAATGAGTCATTATTTTTTCCTTTGCCATATAAACAAAAACATATAACCTCTACCTGAAAGGTAAGTGATAGATACTGTCTTCTCTATCTGCCTATTACTAGAATCCAGTGAATTGGTTGCTCCATATTTATAAACTGATACAAAGGCACATGGGTAACTAAGATAAGATAAACTCTCTTTGCCTCCCCCAAAATAGAAATACTAGATAAAATTTACCATACTACATAGCTAATAATAGAAACAAAAAAGGGGGAAGGAAAGTAGGGATATAGGGAGGGGGAAAGGGTGTGAAGGAAAGAAAAAGGAAGGAAGGTATAGGAAGGAAGGAGGGAAGGACAGAAGATATCCAAATTTCATAAATGAAGAGGCAAGTTTCTATTGTTTTTCTACTGTTTTCTCAACTCTCACAAGTATCAGTTTTCAGCAGTGTAAAATTTGTTTTGTAAACACAGCTTTTAAAAAGACTTTCTGAGGAAATAGCTCAATTTTTTTTCACTCTCTTAAATTCATGGGTTGTAGTTGTACATAATGGTGGGATTCACTGTTACGTATTCATTGATTATATATATGTATATATAGATTATATGCATATGTTTTATTTATATATATGATTATATGCATATATATACATATATGTATACACATATATATACATATGTGTATATATATATATATATATGTATATATATATATATATATAAAATTTGGCCAATATCATTCACAAGCACTTCCCCTGTCTCTCTCCTCTTCCTACCCCAAGTCCCTTTTCTCTACTCTATTGATCTCCCTTTGATTTTCATGAGAATTCCCCCTCCCGCCCCCCACACACACACCTCTTTTCTTTTTTCCTCTCTAGTTTCCACATATGAAAGAAAACATGTAACCCTTGACCTTCTGAGTGTGGCTTATTCCACTTGACATAATGCTCTCAAGTTCCATCCATTTTCCTGCAAATGACATAATTTTGTTTTTCTTTATGCCAAATAAAACTCCATTGTTTATACATACCACATTTTCTTTATCCATTCATCTGTTGACAGACACCTAGTCTGGTTCCATAACATGGCTATTGTGAATTTCACTGCTGTAAATACTGATACACATGTATTGTTGAAGTGCTGATTTCAGTTCTTTCAGATAAATACTAAGGAGTGGTATAGCTAGATAATATGGTGGTTCCAGTCCTAGTCTTTTGAGAAATCTCCATTCTGATTTCCAAAGGGTTGTGCTAATTTGCAGTCCCACAATCAATGTGTTAGTACCGCTTTACCTCATATCTGCAACAGAATTTATTGCTATTTGTATTCTTGATAATTGCCATTCTACCTAGAGATAAAATATACATCGTTTTGATTTTTACTTCCCTTCTTGCTTGTTTCATTTGCTTTGCAGAAGACTTTTTAAAATTTGATGCCTTCCTACTTATTTATTTTTGGTTTTACATCTTAAGCTTTAGTAGTCTTAATAAAGAAGCCAATGTGTGCATCAATATGTTGGAGTGTTGGACCTATGTTTTCTTCTGGCAGATGCAGAGTTTAATTCCCAGATCTTTGATCCACTTTGAGAGGTGACTTCTTTGCAGGGAGAGAGATAGGGATCTGGTTTCATTCATTCTTCTGGTAGGAATATCCAGTTTTCCCAGCACCATTTATTTAAAAGACTATCTTCTCCATTGTATGTTTCTTCTTTATTGAGTTTCTTGAAGTGTAAAATTAAGAGTATCCGAGATCTTTCTTTTTAGTATAGGCATTTTATTGCTATAAATTTTCTTCCTAGTGCTGCTTTTGCTGCATGCCAAAGGTTTTAGTGAGTAATATTTTCATTTTCATTCATATTTATATGACCTTTTGATTTCCTCATTGACCGAAGTTTTCTTCAAGGCTGTTAATTTCTGCCAGGCATGGTGGTGCACACCTGTTAATCCCAGCACTTGGGAGGCTGAGGCAGTAGGATTGCAAGTTCAAAGCCAGCATTAGCAATGGCGAGGCATTCAGAAACTCAGTGAGACAGGGGCTGGGTATGTGGCCCAGTGGTCCAGTGCCCTGAGTTCAAACCTGTTAGAAAACTGCTGAAACATAGTTAACTTAGCTGGGAACACCGTGTTAGTGAAATAAAAGGGTTTATTGGGGTGCCACGTGGGCAAGGGTAGGGAAAGGAAGGGAAGGGAAGGGGGGTAGGGATGGACGGGAATAGGGACAGGCAGGAACAAGGGGCAAGCGCGAACAGAGAGCAGGAACAAGGGGCGGCAGGAACAGGGGAGAGCTCAGTCCGGGGCTGGCTTAAATAGAGTAGGGGCCATAAAACCCCCTTGGAGTGAGTCCTTGTCCTATAGGCCAGCAGAGGTCAGGGGGTGGGTAGGGGTAGTGGACAAGGGACTTGCTGGTCAGGTTTTTTGGTCACGCTGAGGATCCTGGGAGCTGTAGTTTTTCACAAGGCACCTGGGGAGGTGTGGCCTTCTGCCTGGGAGGTGCAGCCTCTGCCTAGAATCCAACAAAACCCAGGCAAAAAAAAAAAAAAAAGACTGTTAATTTCCCTGTATTTGCGAATTTTCCCATTTTCTTGCTGTTATTGATTCCTTTTTCCTCCATGTAGTGCTGGGGATTGGACCCAAGGCCTTGTACATGCCAGGCAAGCATTCTACCACTGGGTTGGTTACATTTCAGCCCATGGATACTGATTTCTAGTTTTGTCACATTGTGGCCATAATCATGTCAAGACTTATTTTGTGACCTAATATGTGATATATCCTGGAAACATGTTTCATGTGTACCTGGGGAAAAGAGTGTGTTCTTTATCTATTGAGTAAAAACGTTTGGTATAAGTCTATTAGGTCAATTTGATCTGTAGTACTGTTCAACTGTTGTTTAATTTTCAGTCCAAACAGACTATATAATTGAAAGTGGGCTCTTCTACTACAACTCTCCTACTATATTATATTGTCAATTTCTCCTTTCATATTAGTCAACATTTGTTTTATATATCTAGGTGCTCTGATGCTGGGTACACCTAGGTGTGTTTACAAGTGTTATATCTTTTTTACACTTTTGTTATTAAAAAATAACTTTTGCCTTTTGAAACAGTTTTTTACATAATGTCTACTTGTCTAAGTATACTCATTCCTCCTTTGTTTCAATTACCTTATTTACATGTGATGTCTTTTTTCATCCATTTACTTTAAGCCTATATATGTTTCCTTGATCTAAATTGAGTTTCTTTTAGAGAACATATAGTTGGATCTTGCTTACTTCTCCATTCAGCCACTCTCTATCTTTTTAATTGGGGAGTTTAGTCCATTTACATTTAATGTGATGATTAATAGGGTAGGATTTACTATTGGCTTCCTGTTGATTGATTTCTATTTATCTTGTAAATCTTTTCTTTTTCCAACTTCTTTTTTGTTTTATGTATTGAGTTCTGCTTTGGACGTTCTCTGCATTTAAAAGATTGGACTCCTTTATCCTTTTTCCTGTAAATTCTATAGGTGTTTTCTTTGTGATTACCAACAAGTTTACATAAAATATCTTCATAGTTAAAATAGTCTGATAGCAACTTAACCTCCTTTGTATACAAGAATGCATTCCTTTTACCCCATTTCTTCCTATATTATGACATAATTGGGGTGGGGGTTGCATTGTATTCCCACATCTGTTTCTTCTGATATGGAGTGACTCATAATTGCTGAGAGCCATTAGCTCCCAGAACAAGGTGATTTAGGAGCTGGTCCCTCTTGTGGCAGATGCTAAAGATGGAGCACCAAATATATAGTTGAGCTTCTTCCAGGGAGAAAGTGAATACCTAGTGTCTTCATTTATTCAGGCTGCTACTACAAAATAAAATACTAAAAAGATTCAAAAGAGTATAAATTTATTTTTCACAGTTCTGGAGTAAAGAGAAGTCCAAGATCAAGGTGATTCAGAACCTATTTCCTAATCCATAGTACCTTCTTCCTATATCCTCAAATAATGGAAGGGGCAAACCAACTCTGTAATTAAGACACTAATCTTTTTTTTTTTATTTGAAGCTGTTGTATATGATGGTCGGATGCATTATAATTCATAATACACATATAGAGCACATTTTTACATATCTCTGGTTGTATACAAAGTATATTCATACCATTCATGTCTCCATACATGCACTTAGGGTAATGATATCCATTTCATTCTAACACTTTTTTTAACCCTCTTACCCCTTCCTTCCCCTCCCTCCCCAATTGACCTTTCTAGTGTTCTTCTAATCCTCCTATGCTCCCCATCCGAACCCCATTGTGAATCAGCCTCCTTATATCAGAGAAAACATTTGGCATTTGGATCTTTGAGATTGGCTAACTTCTCTTAGCATTGTATTCTCCAACTTCATCCATTTACCTGTGAATGCCATTATTATATTCTCTTTTATTCTGAGTAGTATTCTATTGTGTTTATATACCACAATTGCTTTATCCATTCATCTACTGAGGGGCATCTAAGCTGGTTCCACAGCTTAGGTAGAAACTTGTTTTTTTACTGGAATGAACCAGGAGGAGAAAGTATAGAAAGTGCCCTCATGGTTGTTCAGGCTTTCAGAGGATTACTAATTCCCTGCCCCATCAGCTCCCAGATGCAGGCTAGTAAGAACTACAACCCATGGGCAGCAATTGGAAAAAAATGCAAACTACTTCCAGAGAAAAACTGGGACCTAAAAATTTGGGGCTAGTTGCTGTATGCTGAATCAAGAATATTAGTCTGGAAATGATGTTCAAGTGCCCATTTAAAATTGTTTCTTTGTTCTCTCTGATCGTAGGGCACTTAAAAATGCCAGGTTCCATCAGTTCTCTAGGACAGGTGATTCAGTACCCAATCATTTGGGAAGGAAAACTTTGTTGGGAAATTATTGTTAGTTTTTGTTGTTTTGGCACTTTGAATATCCTAGCTTGCAAAGTTTATTCTCAGAAGTCTGCTGATAGTCTAATGGTAGTTCCCTTGAATGTGTTGAGTCTCTTATTCCTGGCTGCTTTTAAGATTCTGTCTTTGATGGGGCTAAGGTAACTCAGCAGTAGAGTGCTTCCCTTGCACATGTGAGGCACTAGGTTTGATACTCAGCACCATATGAAAATAAATAAAATAAATAAAGATATTTAAAAATGTTCTTTGACTTTGACAAATTGATTATAATGTGCCTCAAAGTATTCCTCTTGGAGTTGATATTTGAGCTTTAAGAATCTGGATGACTATATCTCTCCCAAGATTCTGGAAGTTTTCAGACAGTATGTCCCCATTTCTCTTCCTAATGGTACATGATTTATATATTCATACACTAAATTGTTTCCTATAGGACCCGTAGGCTTTCTTCACTCTTTTTCATCCTTTTTTTCTTTTTGTTCCTCTAATTGGCTAAGTAAAATGTATGTCTTTAAGTACACTGATTCCTTTTTGCATGCTTGAGTCTGCTATTGAAGCTACTGAATTTTTCAGATATGTCATTGTTTTCTTCAACTCAAAATGTTTTGTTAGGTTTTTCTTTATGGTTTCTATTTCTTTATTAAACTTCTCATTTGGTTCCTGCATTGCTTTTGTCATTTTATCTAGTTGTCTGTGTTGTTTTGCATGTTACTGATCTTCTTTGAGGTGGATATTTTGAGTCTTCTAAAGCAATTTGTAGATTTCCATTTATTTGGGTCAGTTGCTGTATTAGTTTCCTTTGGTGCTGCTGTCTTCTTCATTCTTCATTATCCATGCAGTATTGCATGAGTGTCTGAACTTTTGAATTAGCCAGTACCTCTTTCAGGCTTTACAGATTGGTCCCATCAGGTTATGTCCTTCTTCTGTTAGGTTCCCAGATTGATGGGACTGCCTCCAGAATCATGGGGATTGGGGTTGGATCTAAGCATGGGGCCACTTCTGGATAGGAAGTGAAATTCACAGCTTGCAGGTCTTTTGCCAGGAGTTCTAATAGGCATGGACTATCTTTCTTGGTATGTAAGTGTGGTACTAGGATTAGGGTCTGCTTCAGGGTACAGATAATGGGTCTGTTACTAGGTACACAGCTGGGTGAGGCTTCCTCTAGGTCCCAGGAGGACTCCTTGGATAAACAATAATTCCTTGGTCTGTATTGAGAGGAATGGATACAAGTTGCAGGGCTGCTTCGGGTTCCAAAGCCAGGACTGAAGTTAGGTCTTTCCAGGGGACACAGACAGCCATGTATCCCTCTGTGTGTCCCTTTGCCACCAGCAGGTCTGATCTCAGCCTGCTGCTGAGATGGACTACATCTGAGTCTAGCAGCCATCTCAGGGTCTGCTGTTAGATCATCGTTGGCATATCTGCTGGGTACTCAAGACAACTGTATCTTTCCCTGGGTCTATATGTGAGCAAGACCGCTCTCAGTGTGTAGCTGTGATGGGCTGGAACAAAGTCTTGAGGCCATTTCAGAGTCCACAGAATGGACCATTATCAGCAAGCCTACCTAAGGCACCCCTCCATTGGGGTCCCTGTGCTACTGGCAGGACTGATTTCACAGTAGGGAGGGCTTATAGCCAAGTCTTAGAGGTATTTAACCATCCATAACTGGTACCACGATTGGCAAGCCTGCCCTAGGAACTCAAAATGTTTTCTCACCAAGTTTCTATGCTGCCAGAAAGCTGATCTCTGGTCACTGCTGGGAGGAGCTGAGCTGAGTTTCACAGTCATTTCTGGTCCATAACCCTAGCTAAGGTCAGCAAGTCTATCACTGGAGGTACAAGTGAACACTATTCATCCCAAGTCCCTGGGTGGATGCTTCTGATAGCAAGATCAAGACAAATGAGGATGTGGTCAAGTCCACTGGAGGATAAGGTCACTCCCAGATTTGAAGGCAGACACACCTGTCAAGTCTGCCACCTGGGTATTGTTCACTCAAAGTGGCTCTCCGAAGTCTTGGGCTCCTCTGGGATTTCACAATATACTCCTTGGATCCTAAAGCTCCCAAAAAGGCATTTTTCTCCATTGATGGCTGCAAAATTATTGCTATGCATAAATACAAGCAGAGGACCTCCTATTCTACTATTTTGCTATTGCTATTCTAAATATAATCATAATTTTAAATGCATATAACAGTAAATACACACACTCATGGAAAGCATATGACAAGACTAGAGGAGGTTAAACAAATTTTGACAGTATCTTTAACTTCCAAAAAGAAACTAGATGTGGGAATTTTACTCAGCAATAAAAGAAAATAAATAATGGCATTCGCAGGTAAATGGATGAAGTTGGAGGACATAATGCTAAGTGAAGTTAGTCAGTCTCAAAAATCCAAGTACCAAAAGTTTTCTCTGATATAAGGAGTCAGAGTCACAGTGGTGTTGGGTGTCAGGGTACTTAGTAAGATAAGAGGAGCACTAGAGTGGTCAAAGGGGAGGGAGAAGAAGGGAGGGAGCTATGGGGGCATGGGGGGTGGGGAAAAAAGGGGAGGTATAATAAGATGGATATCATTATCCTAAATGCATGATTGAAGACTGGAATAGTATGAATATACTTTGTATACAAACAGTGTTATGTGAAAAGAGGCTCTGTGTGTGTATTATGAACCGTAATGCATTCTACTAGAATGGCCAATGGGGAAGGAGGGGTAGGGAGGGGGCAAAAGGATGAAGGGGGAAAAAAAAGATGGTAGAATGAGATGGATATCATTACCCTAAGTGCATGTATGAAGTCACGAATGGTGTGAATATACTTTGCATACAACCAGAGATTTGTAAAAAAAAAAAAAAAAAGTGCTCTATATGTGTAATATGAAATGTAATGCATTCTGCTGTCATTTATAACATCTTAGAATAAAAAAATTTAAAAAAATGAAAAAAAACTGGATGTGAAGAGAAGATGAAGGGTAAGGAAATATGTGTTTCTTTTTTATATAGTTCAATATTGTTTAATCTTTTCAAATGTATTATATATCATGCTTAAATAATATTTTTATGAAATGATGAATATGACCTTGAGAAAAGTTTTGGTACCCAGGAAAACGTACCTGATTAAGACTTTGTCTGCCCGTGCACAAGATCCAAAGACCAAGTGTTTACCCAATGTTAAGAAGCATAATCATTGACAAACAATATTTAGAATTATGGATCTAGAAAGCAACTCAGTCATCTAAGTTCAAATATTATGTTTTGATAATGATTACATTAAGAATACATTTAATATTATTTGACAAAACCCACATTGTTATACTCAGGCATAAATTATGAAAGTCAATGAACTTTGACCCTTATAAAACAATAATACATCCCACAGAAAACCTTGTAGGCATTACAGATTTCTAACCTTTAAAATTGTACTTTAAATCCTTTATCACCATCTCAGTAATATGTTTTGCTACATCACTTTCAGAAGGCACATAAACCAATTCATATGTCAAGTTAGAATACGTGACGAAATCAGGAAGTATCAGGGTAAAAGGCCGAGAAGCAATAGCAGGATTATGGTCTATTTCAGCCTGATTTCGAAACTGCAAAGTAAATATAAAGCCCACCAATATCATGAGTATTCCCACAATCAAAGTAGTCTTCTCCCACATCTGTAAGAGAAACAAAAGAACCATGTTAATTGGCCTGTGTGAATGTGTTTACTCTAGGGTATACAAACCTAAATTATACTGCTTCCTTCTATAATGAGAATGGTTTCCTGGATTCTCTTTTCTACACTTTATTATTCATCCTATTGATTCACCCTATGGATATTCTTCAGATTTAGAAGGGTTACACACACACCGGGCCTTGGAGCATAAAAAAAAAAAAAAAAAACTAAAATGAAGTGAAGGAGCTCTTAAGAAATTTCCCATTTGGTTTCACTAACTTTTCCATCCATTTTTTCACAGAGACCTCCACTTACCTTTAAAAGCAAATTTTTCTGGAAGAGGATTGAAAGCCGCTTGATCCACAATGAATCCATTTTATCACAAAGAATGGAAGCACAATTCTTAAGAAATAAAATTTTAAAATAATTACAGTTACCTGCCAAAATATAAATTTCATAAAATAAAGAATTACTTCATTTTTCTAGTTTTTTATTTTATCAATCTTGAAAATAACTACAAGAAAATTTTAAATACATATTCTCTTTAAGTATTTTTATATTCTCATTAAATTTGCACCCAATAGTCTTCTAATATGTATAAAAATATTAAGCAATAGAGACACACAGAGGAGAAGTTCTAGCTCCATTTTCATAAAGATGTAAAATATAGATGTGGAATATCAATTATTATTTGGATAGGTTCTGAAAGTTTCACAAATTACAATACTGCATACCTGCTATTTATTTCATGCCTACTCTATGCAATGTTCTGTGCTAAACATTGGGTCAATTCTAAACAGTCATGATCTTTCCTCATGGTGTGAACAGTGTGGCACAGTAATTAAGAACCAAGGATCTGAAACTAGGATTATTGAGTTCAAATCCTAACTCTTTAACAAGCTATATAATTTGGGGCAAAATAATTAACCTATCACTGATTATCATCTGTAAGTCAGTAAGCTATAACATTTACCTCATAAAGTTCTTCCCTTGGGTCATTTGCTCCTATGGAGGGGATAGCTGAAGGGCTATGCACCACTTTTTTTGTAATGGTGATAAAATATATATACCTAAAATTTGCCTTACCACCATTGTTAAGTGTAGAGTTTAGTGGCCAGAATTGCATTCACACTGTTATATAACTACCATCACCATTCCTAACTTCTTCATGTTCCTAAACAAAAATGCTAAACCCATTAAACAATAAGTAGCCATTCCTCCCCTTCCCCTTAGTCCCTGGAAATCCCCTTTCTAATTTAGTTCTCTAATTTTTTTTCCTTTTTCTTTTTTTATTTATAATAATAGTAGTATGTATTACAATTCATAATGCACATATATATCATCTTTTTACATACAACTGTTTGTATACAAAGTATATAAGTACCATTCAGATCTTCAATCATGCATTTAGGATAATGATATCCATCTCATTCAACCACCAATTTTTTTTCTTTTTTTCCCCTCTCTCTCCCCCCTTGCTCCCTCCCTTACCCTCCCTTTCCTTTGACCATTCTAGTGTTTCTCTAATCCTCCTATGTACCCCCATCCAACAACACTGTGAACTAGCCTCCTTATATCAGAAAAAACATTCGGTATTTGGATTTTTGAGATTGACTGATTTCACTTAGCATTATATTCTCCAGCTTCATCCATTTACCTGCAAATGCCATTATTTAGTTCTCTTTTATTGCTGAGTAAAATTCTATTTTGTATATATACCACATTTTCTTTATCCACTCATCTACTGAGGGGCATCTAGGTTGGTTCCACAACCTACCTATTGTGAATTGTGCTGCTATAAACATTGAAGTGGCTGTGTCACTGTAATATGCTGTTTTTAAGTCCTTTGGGAATAGACCCAGGAGTGGGATAGCTGGGTCATAGGGTGGTACCATTCCCAGTTTTCCAAGAAATCTCCATACTGCTTTCCATAGTGGTTGCACCATTTTGCAGTTCCACCAGCAATGTATGAGTGTGCCTTTTCCCCACATCCTCTCCAACATTTATTGTTGTTTGTGTTCTTGATAGTTGCCATTCTGACTGGAGTGAAATGAAACCTTAGAGTAGTTTTAATTTGCATTTCTCTAATTGCCAGCGATGCTGAGCATTTTTTCATGTATTTGTTGATTAATTGTGTATCTTGTTCTGAGAAGTGTCTTTTCAATTCCTTAGCCCATTTATTGATTGGGTTATTTGATGAGGTACCACACAAATGCAATTATATAGCATTTGTCCTTTGGTGACTGGCTTATTTCCCTTGGTATAAAATGACTTCAAAGTCCATCCATTTTGTAGCTTGTCAGACTTTTCTTCCTATTTGCCTCTTTTTCAAAATGTTTTTATTAGTTCATATAGTTATACATAGTACTGGAATTCATTTTGACATATTCATGCTTGCATGGAATATAGTCTGCTCCATTTCAATCCCTACTATTTCCACTTTCCCTCCTCCTGTCCCTGTCCCCCCATCGCCCTTCCTTTACTGTACTAGCTTTCCATTTATGTTTTCATTTTTTTTTAATTTTAGACATTGTTGGGACCATATGTGTCACTGTGCCTGGCTACCATATACTTTTTCCTATTTTTTTACATTTTTTGAGATGTTGATGGACCTTTATTTTATTCAATTATTTATATGTGGTGCTGAGAATCGAACCCAGAGTCTCACTCATGCTAGGCAAGTGTTCTACCACTGAGCCACAACCCCAACCCCTCCCTTCACTTTTTAAAATGGTGCTTTATAGATATCCATCAAGGTGGAATGCACTGTGGTGTATTCATACATGTACATAGCATAATTTGGCCAATTTCATTCCATATTGCCTTCATTTTCCCTTCCCTTCTTCCTCCCCCTCAATACCTTTCCTCTACGCCACTGATCTCCCTTCTATTTTCATGGCTGTCCCCATTTTTCCCCCTTATTTCACCAAGTTATGAACATGCCCAGGTACCCATCAACATACAAAAATGGATAAAGAAAGTGTGGTACATAAACATAATGGAATTTACTCAGCCATAAAAAAAAATGAAATCGTGGCCTTTGCTGGTAAATGCTTAGAACTGGAGAACAGTCCCCTTTTTACCACATTTAATAGCCTCACAGAGCTATCAAAATCAGAACTGAACTTCAAAGTATTCAAAATATTTCACTATTGAACTAGGAGTTTAAAAGTCTTGCATCTTTTAAATGAGGGAATCAGAAAGAATAACCAGAGAATGCAGCAAGTAAGAACAACAGAACTGAAATATTTATGAACTTATACTGACAATCAAGAAAGTGGGTAATTTCTGGCCAGAAGAACAAAAGGAAACATGCTTCAGAGAACCTGAAAGTCCTGGAGAAAAGAGAGAAGGAGCTCAGCCTGGACCTGAGCATAAGTGGATCTTATCCTTACTAGCATAGCACATACTTTCCTTTTTTTATTGCTTTTTAGTTTTACATGACAGTAGAATATGTTTAAATATAATTATATAAGCATGAAATATATCTCTTTCTAATTAGGACCCCATTCTTAAGGAAACATTTTCATCACTGAGCTAACAATCCTGCCCAGTTTCCACAAGAATTCAGATTCAACAACAGCAGGGTCTCAAAAGACTAAATTTACACTACAACCACAATCTACAAAGGTAGATTGAAATTTGTGGCTTAACCCTAACAAAGTAAGGATGCCAGGTAAAACGTAAGTTACCCACGTAAATTTAATTTTAGGTAAAAAAATTTTTAAAATTTTTGCTTTGGACATATTTATACTACAATATTCTTCGTGTTTTATCTGAATTTCAAATTTAACTGGATGTCCTATATTTTATTTTCTAAATAAATATTCCAGAATATAATCCAAAATATTCACCATGTAAGAAACCACAAAAATTTCAGCTGGAATAAAAAGACAATTAATAGATGCCAATGATGTCATGGCACAGATGATGGAATTATCTAGAAAAATACTTTAAAGAATCCACTGCCAGGCACTGTGGCACACACCTGTAATCCCAGCACTTGGGAGGCTGAGGCAGGAGGATCGCAAGTTCAAAGTCAGCCTTAGCAATGGCGAGGCACTTAGCAACTCAGTGAGACCCTGTCTCTAATAAAATACCAAAAAAAGCTGGGGATATAGCCCAGTGGTCGAGTGTCCTTGAGTTCAATCCCTGGTACCAAAAAAAAAAAAAAAAAGAAAAAAGAAAAGAAAAGAAAGAAAAAGTATCTACTATTAAAATTCTCAAGAAACCAATCACATATAGTACTAAAATAAAATTTAAGTAGAAAGCATTGCTGAAGAAAGACAAAATGTAAAGACAATTCAAATGAAAAATGTAAAACTAATTTTTAATTCATTGGATTGACTCAATAGTAGAATGAAGATGACAGAGAAAATAATCCATAAGCTAGAAGATAGATCTAATAGAAATTATGTAATATAAACAATATGGGAGAAAGAAGAGGAAAAATAAGTGAGTTACTAACAAAAATTCTAATATTCAAGTCATTACAATCTAAGAAGAGGGACAAAAGTGTGATACTAAAAAAGATTTGAATAAATAATGGCTGAAACCTTCTCAAATGCACCAAAAGACACAAGAAGTTAAGCAAACCCTAAATAAAGATAAATGCAAAGAAATGTATGTCCAGACACATCATAAACTAATAAAAAGTAAAGACAAAAACTCTTAGGAAGAAAGAAATGAGAGAAGTCAGAAGAAAACAAAACTTGCCTTTAAGAAAACAACGGTTTTAAAAAATGGGAAAATTGCCATCAGAAACCAGAGAGGTCAGAAGGAAATGCCAGAAAATAATTGTTAACCCAGAATTGGATGTTCAACAAAGAACTCCTTCAGAAACTAAGGTTTGAAATGAAGATGATCACAGATGAAGGGGAACTAATAGACATCTCAGCCAGTAGGTCTGATCTGAAAGAATTGAGGCAGTTCTTCAGAGAAAGGGAGATGATACTAAAAGGAGACGTGGAACATTGGGGATGAAGAAAGAGCAACAGAAGCAGATAACAGATAAATATTTATTATTGGATAAATAAAGCAGGTGGATTTTCTCCTCTTCTCTTCCTGAGTTCTCTGGAATATTTTGATAGTTGAAAATAATACAGTTAATACATCCTGATGAAGCTTTCAAAGAATAAAGATGTAGTACATTAATAAGCTACAATATAAATAGGGAAGAGTAAAAAAATCCTATGTTGATAAAATTTCCATATTATAATTTCAATGATAAAATATTTATTCTAAATCGACCACAACAAGATTACATTTTATAATCCCTAGTATGACAACTAAAAAGTTATACAAAATCACTATGGATAATTCAATAATGAATAGAACACCAGAAAGAAGATAACAAAGACAAAACTACTGCATTAGTATACCTGTTGTATGTAACAGAATACCCAAGACTGGGTAATCTATTAAGAAAAGAAATTTATTTTGCTCAGGTTCTAGAAGTCCAAGATCAGGTTGCTTGATCCTATAAGAGTCTCGTGCTGCATTATAAAATGACAGAAAACTAAAAGGGCAAGCAGGCATGTGCAATGGAGAAAGGAACAAAGGACTTTATAACAACCTGCTCTGTGACAACTGTCCTACTCCAGTAAGAATTAATCCTCCTAACAACCTAATCATCTCTTAAAAGCCCACTTCCAACACTGCCATATGGCAGTGAAATTCTAACATGTGTTCAGGGAAAGAACAACCACATTCAAACCATAGTAACTATAAACCACCTGACCTAATACTTTATATATATATATATGTGTGTGTGTGTGTGTGTGTGTGTGTGTGTGTGTGTGTATGTATATATATATATGCACATATATATATATGCAATACTCCACTCTACAGTAACAATATACACATTTTTTTCTCAAGTGTACATGGAACAGTCTCCATAATGAAGCACTATTTAGGGCACAAACCAAGTAACAATAAATTAAAATAATGAAATAACACGAAGTATCTCCTATGACCACAATGGAACAAAATTAGAAATCAGTAATAGAACAACATCTGTAAATTCACAAATATGTGTAAATTAAACAACAGAATCTTAAGCAATCAATGGATCAAAGAAGAAATCACATGGGAAATTTAAAAATTTCTGTGAGATTTATGAAAACAAAAGTACAACATACTAATGCCTATGGGATGCAATGGAAGCAAGTTAGCTGTAAACTCTTACACTTAAAACTACTTCAAATCAATAACCTAGCCTTCCACTTAAAGGAATTAGAAAAAAATCTAAGAGCAAACTAAAACCAAAGCTACCAGAAGGCCAGAAGTAGATTAAAGCAGAGATAATGGAACCAAGGAAACCAATTGGTCCCTTAAAATGATCAACAAAAGTAAGCATCTGTAACACATTTTTAATGGAATAGAATTGAGTCTAGAAATAAATCTCTACATTAAACAAATCCTTGTAAAAATAGTGTAACAAGGACTTAGACTTTTCACTTTTGCCTTCACCCATGTCTGATGGGCAGCTAAAAGAAGAATTAAAAACTTGGCATCTCCGCATCCATTTTTGCACCCATCTCCTTTGCTCCAAGTCACCTTGGTTTCTAGGAACAAGGTCTGGTCTGATGAACATCTTGTGATAATCAAGCCTAATCCCCACCCCTGGCAACAGCACCTTTCTTATTAGGACAAGGTCTACCTGACCAAACCTGAGACACAGTATGACCACAACTGATCAAGATCACTTGCTTTGGCAGCTGTGAAAACCCTCAGCTATGCAACCTCATGGCCAAACCCTTGCCCTCCCTCCCCATTCTATCAGTACCTCAAAGATAGAGCCAAGAAAGTGGGTTGCTTTGTCTCTACAGCATAGCTATAAAAATTAAATTTCCTTCCATACTTTTTACAGAAGGCAAATTACCTTTCCTGTTGGGATCTTGTGAGTAAGCAGCCAGACTTAATTTGTTGGGTCCTCAAAGTCAGGCCTCTGGCCTAGGACTATGGTAACAACAGGAATTTGGGGATAAAGAAAAAAGAAAAACACACTGAGAATCAGAAGGGAACTATCCACATGCCATTGAACTTGATTATTGCCCTGGATTCATGTTACTTTTTGTGGGCAAGGACATGGGCCATGGGCACAGATTGGGTAGCTTGTTTTTCACGTCAAACATTTTGGGGAGTTCCTTACATTTCAATGGCATGTGGATACTTCTCTTCTGACTCTCAAGTCCAGGGAAAACTGGCACAAAATTGTATAACACTGTCCTAACCCTACCTCTGGTCCAGCCCCCTAGCTACTGTCACTCTAGAAATATTAACACCCCAGACCAAGGAGCTTCTTTCTCTCCCTTGAATGTGTATCTGCTTTGCTTAAAAAAAAAAAAAAATCTGTGTCTGCTGAGGTGTGTTGAAATTCTTTTTCATCATGTATACCAAGGACCTGAGTCAAGGTCCCACTTTCTGGGAACTTCTACAGTGACATGCTTATTCATTAACAAAAGAAGTCTTTTGAATAAATGGTCCTTGAACAACCAACTAATCATGTACAAAAAATAATCATGTACAAAAAATGAGACGTCTTACCTCTCATCATATATAAAAATTAACTCATAATGGATCATTGGCCCAAATTAAGAACAGAAATTACAAACTTAGAATAAAACAAAATAAAATAAAAACAAGAGTAAATCTTCATGATCAGGATTTAGCAACACAATGTTAGATATAATACCAAAAGAAAACAGATAAAATGGGCTTCACACAAATAAATGAAAAAAAAATACTTTTGAGCATCAAGGACACTATCCAGAAAAGGAAAAGATAATGCAAATTATGAAATATTTGCAATGGAAAATCATATATCTGATAAGGGGCTCATCTCCTGAATATATAAAACAAGAAAACAACCCAAATAAATAATAGGCAAAAGAATGTAAATAGACATTTCTAAAAAGAAATTAAACAAATGACCAATAAGCACATGAAAAGATGCTCAACATTATTACCAAACAAATTAAAACCACACGTAATGCCACTTCACACTCTACTAGGATGACTATAATACAAACAAAATAGAAAATAACAAGTATTGACAACAACATGGAAAACAAAAACCTTCACAACACTGATGGTGGGAATGTAAAATGGTACAGCCCATATGGAAAACAGTTTGACAGTTCCTCATAAGTTTATAACACAGAATTAACATTTGACTCTCCAATTCTACTCCCAGTTTATAGTCAAGAGAGTAGAAAAAATATGTCCTTAAAAATGTTTATACATGTTTACAGCAGCATTACTCATAATATCCAAAAGGTAAAACAACCCCCTAAAAAAAAACATCAACTGAAGAACAAATATACAAAATGTGATATTTCCATTCCGTGAAATATTATTTGGCCTTATAAGGTATGAGGTATTGACACATATTACAACAGGCAGGAATCTTGACAATATGATAAATGAAAAAAGAAAAGGATACATATGATTGTATTTATAGAACATTCCACAATTCCCAAATTCATAGACACAAAAAGCAGAATAGCAGTTGCCAGGGCAGCAGGAAGGGGCAATAAAGAGGATTTATTTTGGGAGTGACGGAAATGCTCTAGAATTAAATAGCAGTGACAGTTATATAGCATTGTAAATATGGTAAAAGCAACTATACTGTACACTTCAAAAGGGTAAAATGGGACTAGGCTGTGTAACTCAGTGATATAGCTCAGTGAACCTCATATAAAAGAGAAAAATAAAAGTCCATCAACAACTAACAACATATATATATATGGGTAAAATGGTTAAATTCATGTTATTTGAATTTTACTGCAATTTTTTTTAAAATGAAAATCTCCATGAAATGAATAAAATGCTATTTTTATCATAGATCAGACACGAGGTCAAGTCACTTGCCTCAAGTCAGATTAGAACCAAAGTTGACCACATGGTCCAAACCCATCTAACCCCTAAACTACAACCAGAGAAAAGCTGTCCATATCACATGGAGTCACCCGTATCAAACCCATCAGGTTGAGAAGAGAAGCGCATCATGCACACGTGATCTGTGATAAGAAATATTACCCAGGTTACCTTCAGGGCTCTGAAGCATATATGCCTGTAACAAAAACGTTGTGCAGTGGACTTCCCACACTGCACCTTGCTCCCTAAGTCACAGGGGCAGCTTGTTGGACATTGTATTCACTGATGAACTGAGGTTGACTCCTGTGCTAAAGCCCTGTTACCAGCCTTCAAAACAAATAACAGCGAACTTCTCACTTTTGCCTTGAGAACCTTCCCTTTGCCTCAAGCTCCTTGTCTATGCCTTCCTCCTTTGTTACATGAACAATCCAGTTTACAATCCCTGGCTATTCCCGAATAAACTCAGTAGTCCTTAGACTCTGTCTCTCAAATTTAGACTGACAAAAAAAAAAGTTTAAATGCAACCCTGTCTGCGTTCAGGGGCACATTCAGTCCCTGCGGAGTCCACTTCTTAGAGCAGCAACCCAGCAGAGAGACTCACTTGGTAATATTTCTTATCACTGACCAAGCCTGCAGGAGCGGGAAAGGCCCCAAGACCCCCACACTCACCACTCAGTCCTCGCAACCGTCTCAGCCTCCACCGCTAAGTGGCGCACGTGGGCCCCGTTTGGCGCTTCCTTCAACGCCCTCCCCAACCGCTTGCCCCTCGGCGGCCCGCCATCAGGGGCGTGGTGCACCAAAGGCTCGCGACACCAGCTGAGCTGGGAGACAGGGAGGGCGGGAGGAGGCACGTGCGGGCGTGGCCTGCGGGGCGGGCGTGGCCTGCGGGGCGGGCGTGGCCTGCGGGGGGGGCGTGGCCTGCGGGGCAGGCTGGGCTGCCCTTGGCCACTGCTCATTTTTTACCTGCAAGAGCGCGCTGGAGTGCTAGCCCGCGGTTGTTAGGCTTTCACAATCATTTCATTGCTTGCTCTTCCTAGGTCACCCCCGCAGTCTGCTACCTCTAGAAGGATAGAGATTGGAGTAATGGGAGTGAGACCTTTGCCTTGGTCGCAACATGTAAAGGGGAGGCAACCAGCAATCGAGATACTTTAACATGATATTTTAAAGTTAAAAAAATAAATAAGGAGATATATTAGCGCCTAAAGTAAAAGATAAATTCAGTAATCCTGTTTTTACTTGAAATGTTGATATTTTGTACATCGTAGGGGTTTTTTTTTGCATTAATGTTTATTGTTTAAACATTGCGTTAAAATATTTTCATGTTGGAGTATTGACTATCTTGAGTACTGAGTATGTCCCATAAATTTTGTACTGTAGTTGAGTACCATTGGCAGTCACTATACCTGGTTCACCCTGGGAACACCTCTTTGCTACCCTCACCTTCAGTGTGGTTGAGGCAGAAATCTGGGGAAGTGCAAGGGGGTCACCTTCTCCCCCAGAGTCCATTGGGATTTAAGGAGGGAATTTCCAGAGGCTCAGGCACAGGATTCTTCAAACCCCTCAGACTTATCCCATGACAAGGTGACAGGAGAGTGCAGGGAGAAGAATGACCCCAATTTCCTGGATAGTGGCCCCTACCTTGCTAGTGTGTTTATTGACACTCTTTCTGTTAAGTCATTGTTATATTAGTAGTTTCATTATTTTAAAATAAAAATTAAAACCTCAATAATATTTAATAATAATTAATCCTATACTAACGAATAATACCTATTAAATAAATATCTGCCTGCTAAACACTTGACAAAACGATCTCTTTTATTTCACCACAACTCTGGGGGGTTGATTCTAATATCACTGGCATTATCTAATTTTATAGTTGCATAATCAGGATCAGAGGAGTGGGTACCCCTCTTGTCTACAGGTTATCTCATATGTACAAGCCAGGACTCAATTCTAAACTGGCTATCCCCAGAGCCCTTACTTGAGAATCACTAAGTATGAAACTCCTAACCAACTACCAGCAAATTACTTGGTAGAATTTCAGCTAAAAAGCATTAGAACGCCAATAAAACCCCCCAAGAACTAGTTAGGATAATAGGATATTTGTTCACATAATACATCACATCAAGGAGTTAAAGTAGGGAAATGATATAATCATTTCTTAAATGTTTATAACACTCTTAACAATCATCCCTAATGAACGTTCTCTGTAAACTAGTCATACAAGAATATTTATATGTCACCCAGCCCCAACTGTCATGAGATGTCTGAACTTCAGTAACCTCCTTCTCCCCTGGGCAGTACACTCATGGGTCCCTCTGTCAGTTTCCCCTGCATCACCAGCTTTTATTCTAGAATATAGATTGTCGCTCTACAGTTGGCCTTGGTGCAGGTCACCTGGAATTCTGGACCAACCAGTCTCCCTAGAACCAATGCTGCTACCACCAACGTGGGAAGGAGGAAGAAGGCTGCTTTCCCATTTTATTAGGAACTCTTTCCAACAGTGGTTACAAGCTCTGTAGCTAAAACAAAGCATCAAGTTGGCAGCTAAAACATCAGGAGGACCTGGGTAAGGTTACCCAAAACCCTACAAGGAAGATGATTTGAGATAAGTCACAAACCCATTGCTTTTTTTTTTTTTTTTGGGGGGGGGGGTTTTTGAGTTTGGTAGCTATGCATTTATTTTGATACAAATTGGAAATGATTGAAGTAGGTCATTAATCCATAATGGCATGTTTATTTTGCTTCACCTGAAGCTAAAGAGGGTAGTATAATTTTTAACAAAACATATTAAGTAAATAACAAAGGGGATATCATGAAGCGTTAAGAGCTTTCATGGAAACTGACAGTTGGACTCATGGCATTTGTGGCCATCTAAGAATTCCCTTCTACCTGCCTTGGTTTTACACATCCTGACCCACAACAGAGACATTGCATAACTTGCATTTTGAAAAGGCTCTGGAACCGCAGGACAGTTAGTTTTCTGTGTCTCTAGTCATATCTGAACTAATTTAAGGCAAATAGTCTTACTTACACTTCACTGAGGACCTGGGTGATGTCATCTAAAGCTTCATAAGGAAGATGATACACAGAGCAGTCCTGTTCCTACTGGACTTATTAGAACCAAATCCTTAAGCTTTCTCTTTCACCAGGGTTAAATTCCTTAATTCACAATGGAAGCAAATAAATAGGTGGTTTTCCTATTGCATACCTCTCTTTTGGTTGATGAGTATTTGTTTTTGTTTTTGTTGTTTTGCTTTCTTCTCAAGAATGAAAGACCAAACTGTATTTTCTTTATCGCCTTAAATGTCACGTCATAGTGGTCACAAAAATGCACATAAGGGGCCATAGCACGCTGTAGACCCAGCAGTGCTGGAGGTGATCAACTAGAGAGAAACCAAATGGTGTGAACACCAGCTGTTCCAACTCTCTGTGTCTGCATGTGGACCTTCCTTTCTCCTCCCCCACCCCCTGGTAATACTCCTTTAAAAACTTGGTTGTCATGTGGCTACTCTGTACCAAACACTGGGCTAAATGCATTACATGTCAGCTCTCACTTCATTGGTGCATATTTTCACCCTGTACTCATTCACTCTATTTTATTATGATGTGACCATTTCCTCAGAAATACCCAACCAAAACACCAAGAAACTGTACTTACTATTTTCCAGATGCCACTCTTGCACATTTGGGTCATCCTAAACATTTGCATTCTAAGTACTTAATCTTTCTGAGCATGTAATTTTTTTTTCATAGAATCACACCCTCTTAGCCACTTATCTCCAAGAAGCAATCCCAGTTTGAGCTCCTGATGCTGCTGACACTAGTCCCTAGTCCCAGCCCAACTCATCTGGTAAACTCACTGTTCCCATGGACTGGACAACATTCCTTCCACACCTGGACTTCACCTGGCCTGAAATGTCCTCTTCCTCCCTCTCTGCCAGAGAAGCTTAATGGTCAGCAGTATCAATCTGGAATCTGATTCCAAAGGCAAAGCCCAACTCTTCTGCTAACTTGCTGGGTGACCTTGGACAGATCCCTTCCCTTCTCAGAAACTAGAATGGACAGTAAGGCTCATAACACCACCTACATACCTCAGAGATTTTTGTATAATTAAGTGAAATAATGCAGTAAAATGCATGGTGCTGTACTAGCACATATCAACAACTTATCATGATCATAAAACTGTTGTCATTATTATCATTCCAAACCTTGATTTCTCCTGCTTTTTTGTGACACTGTTATCTAACCACTCCAAGTGAATATCTCTTTTCTTTGAATTACACAAAGTACTTTCCCTATTACTGGTTTAGTAGCCAGCAATATACATCATTGGTTTCCCTCCAGGGTACTTTCTGGCCTCTTTCCTCCAGTACAATGTGAACTCCTTGGGGAAAACAAAACAAAACAAAAACTTCTGCATTTTGCCTCTTTGTGTGACGGAATTTTCCCCCTTTAAGGTGAAGTTTAATTTGATTAGTTAGCCTGAGAGACTACTTTGCACTTAAAGGGATCAATAGCCAGGCATCTGGGAGTGTGGGTGGGAGGGAGATTGGGATTGGAGACTCCAGATGGGGACAGAACTGAAAGGAAAATATTTAATAATCCTGTCTCCTTTCATCCAAGATCTAGCAGCAGGTAATAATGTAAGACATAAGAGATCCTCGCCACCGAGTGCCCCATCTCCCCACCTCCTTTGCCAAGACAGTAGCCAACAGCGGAGGTGGTGGTGGGAGCGGAGATGGAGTGCCAAAGTCCTCACTAATGCTTCTTGCCAGGAATGTAGCTAGAGCTAATCACAGGAATTAAGAACGTAGACTCCAGAATTCTAACTCTGGCCTGATGCGGATTCCACCATGGGGAGCTCCTTCCTCGCTCGCTCTGGGGGTAGTGGGGCGGAGACAAGATTGGGTGGGGCGATGTTGCCCCGCCCCCGGAGATTGGCTGGTGCCCAGTAGGCGGCACCGCTGCCCAGCCTGCACGCACTTATAGCGCGCCACCAGAGGAACGTGGGTGTCAGTGCTGGGCTGAGGTTAGAAGGCAGGCGGCGAGATGAGCCGGGCGCCCGTGTTCCTGAGCGCCGCGGAGGTGCAGGACCACCTCCGCAGCTCCAGCCTCCTCATTCCGCCTCTGGAGGCGGCTCTGGCCAACTTCTCCAGTGGCCCCGAAGGAGGAGTCATGCAGCCCGTGCGCACCGTGGTGCCGGTGGCCAAGCACAGGGGGTGAGTGAGAAAGACCGGGGCAAGGGTCCGGAGACACTGAGGAGGAGGACCAGGAGGAAGGGAAGCGATGCTGCTGGAGAAGGGAAAAGAGGACTTGCTTAATCATTGCTAATGACAGCTCCCTCTATGTTAAGTGGGCGCATTACAGGTGTCACCTCCTTTAATA
>CM046674.1:16701538-16722130 GCA_025594165.1 Tamias sibiricus | reverse complement strand
TGCAGTGGTGTTGCCTTTGTTGATCTTCTTTCTGGTGTTATATTCATTATTGAGAGTGGGCTATTGACTACTATAATTTTTACACTATTTCTCCTTCATTTCTGTCAATTTTTGTTTCATGAATTTTGGGGCCTCTGTTGGTAGGAACATGTATGTTTATAATTATTATGTCTTCTTGAAGTATTGGCCTTTTTGTCAGTATATAATGTCCTGTGTGTCTTTTAACAATTTTTACCTTAAAGTCTATTGTTTTTCTGATATTGGTATAGCCATGTTCCATTTTGTTTACTATTTTCATGGAATGCTTATTTTCTGTCCTTTAAATTTCAGTTTACTTCTGTCTTTGGTTCTATATTTATTCTTTTATCGATAGGATATAGTTGGATCCATTCTTTCATTCTCTACCCTTTAATTAGAGTTACTGATATGTATACACTTCCACCATTGGCAGGTTTTTTTTTTTTTTTTTTAATGTCTTATAATGTTTTGTTACTTAGTTACTCCATTATGGTTTCTTTTCCGTAAGGTTGCTATTTTCTAGTTTGCCATTTTGTTTCTTATGTAGTATATTTATAGTGATATTTTTAGTAGATTCCCTGTGAACTACAACTAACATCTTAATTTATAACATTCTAGTTTTAATTAATTCAACTTGATTTTTGTAGTATACAAAAATATTGGCTACTATCTATCTCTGTTCCACCTCTGTTATAATTTTCACAAATTATCTTTACACATTGTCTGCCAAATCAGTATGGATTTATACGTTTTTATGAAATTGTTTTTTAAATAATATAGGAAAATGGATTATAGACTATTAATACTGTCTTTTATATTTACACATGTGAACTTTTCCGGTGTAATTTCTTCATGTATATTTTGTTTTCTATCTAGTGTTCTTCCTTTGCAATTTATCCATAGTGATTTTGTATAACTTTTTAGTTGTCATACTAGGGATTACAAAATGTAATCTTGTGGTCTATTTAGAATAAATATTTTATCATTTAAATTATAATATGGAAATTTTATCAACATAGGATTGTTTTTTACTCTTCCAATTTATAATGTAGCTTATTCATGTACTATATCTTTATTCTTTGAAAGCTTCATTAGGGTGTATTAACTGTATTATTTTCAACTATCAAAATATGCCAGAGAACTCAGGAAGAGAAGAAGAGAAAAACCACCTGCTTTATTTATCCAATAATAAATATTTATTTATTATCTTCTTCTGTTGCCATTTATTCACCCCCAATGTTCCACGTCTCCTTTTAGTATAATTTCCCTTTCTCTGAAGTACTTCCTCAATTCTTTTAGATCAGACCTACTGGCTGGGATGTCTATTAGTTCCCCTTCATCTGTGATCATCTTCATTTCAAACCTTAGTTTCTGAAGGATTTCTTTGTTGAATATCCAATTCTGGGTTAACAATTATTTTCTGGCATTTCCTTCTGGCCAATCTGGTTTCTGATGGCAAATTTCCCATTTTTAAAAATCTTTGTTTTCTTAAAGGTAAGTTTTGGTTTCTTCTGACTTCTCTCTTTTTTTTCTTCCCAAGAGTTTATGCCTTTAGTTTTTATTAGTTTATGATGTGTCTGGACATACATTTCTTTGCATTTATCTTTATTTAGGGTTTGCTTAACTTCTTGTGTCTTTTGGTGCATTTGTGAAGGTTTCAGCCATTATTTATTCAAATCTTTTTCAGTATCACACTTTTTTTCCTCTTCTTGGATTCTAGTGACATGAATATTAGAATTTTTGTTAGTAACTCACTTATTTTTCCCCTTCTTTCTCCCATTTTGTTTATAATATATAATTTCTACTAGAGCTGTCTTCTAGTTTATGGATTTTTTTCTCTGTCATCTTCATTCTACTATTGAGTCAATCCAATGAATTAAAAATTAGTTTTACATTTTTCATTTGGATTGTCTTTACATTTTGTCTTTCTTCAGCAATGCTTTCTACTTAAATTTTATTTTAGTACTATATGTGATTGGTCTCTTGAGCATTTTAAAAGTAGATGCTTTAAAGCATTTTTCTAGACAATTCCATAATCTGAACCATGACATTATTGGCATCTATTAATTGTATTTTTTATTCCAGCTGACATTTTTGTGGTTTCTCATATGGTGAATATTTTGGATTATATTCTGGAATATTTATTTAGAAAATAAAATATAGGACATCCATTTAAATTTGAAATTCAGATAAAACACAAACAGCGTTGTAGTATAAATATGTCCAAAGCAAAAAAAAGTAAAAATTTTTTACCTAAAATCCAATTTAACTGGCTATCTTTTATTTTACCTGGCATCCCTAGTTTGTTAGGGTTAAGCCACAAATTTCAGTCTGCCTTTGTAGACTGTGGTTGTAGTATAAATTTAGTCTTTAGAGACCCTGGTGTTGTTGAATCTGAATTCTTCGGGAAATTGGGCAGGTTAGTTAGCCCAGTGATGAAAGTGTTTCCATAAGAATGGTGTCCTAAATAGAATGAGATATATTTCATGCTTGTATAATTATATCCAAACATATTCTCCTGTTATGTAGAACTAAAAAGAAGAAATAATAAAAAGAGGAAAGTATGGGCTATGCTAATAAGGATAAGATCCACTTATGCTCAGGTCCAGGCTGAGCTCTTCTCTTTTTTTTCTCCAGGACTTTCAGGTTCTCTGAAGCATGTTTCCTTTTGTTATCTTGCTAGAAATTACCCACTTTCTTGATTGTCAGTATAAGTGCATAAATATTTCACTTCTGTTGTTCTTCCTTGCTTCATACTCTGGTTACTCTTTCTGATTCCCTCAATTAAAGGATGCGAACTTTTAAAATCCTAGTTCAATAGTGAAATATTTTGAATACTTTGAAGTTCAGTTCTGATTTTGATAGCTCTGTGAGGCTATTAAATGTGGTAAAAAGGGGAATGCTCTCCAGTTCTAAGCATTTGCCAGCAAAGGCCACAATTACATTTTTCTTTATGGCTGAGTAAACTCCATTGTGTATATGTACCACACTTTCTTTATCCATTTTTGTCTGTTAATGGGTACCTGGGTGGGTTCATAACTTGGTGAAATAAGGGGGGGGGGGAATGGGGACAGCCATGAAAATAGAAGGGAGATCAGTGGTGTAGAGGAAGCATATTGAGGGTGAGAAAGAAGGGAAGGGAAAATGAAGGCAATATGGAATGAAATTGGCCAAATTATGCTATGTACACATATGAATACACCACAGTGCATGCTACCTTGATAGATATCTATAAAGCACCATTTAAAAAAAGTGAAGGGAGGGGCTGGGGTTGTGGCTCCGTGGTGGTAGAACACTTGCCTAGCATGAGTGAGACACTGGGTTCTTTTCTCAGCACCACATAGAAATAAATGAATAAAATAAAGGTCCATCAACATCTAAAAACTTTTTTTAAAAGAAAGAGTATATGGGCATCCAGGCACAGTGATACATGTAGTCCCATCAATGTCTAAGAAATTAAAAAATAAAACCATAAATAGAAAGCTAGTATAGTAAAGGAAGGGAGATGGGGGGCCAGGGGTTGGAGGAGGGAAAGTGGAAATAGTAGGGATTGAAATGAAGCAGACTATATTCCATGCAAGCATGAATATGTTAAAATGAATTCCACTACTATGTACAACTATATGTACTAATAAAAACATTTTGAAAAAGAGGTGAATAGAAAGAAAAGTCTGACAAGCTACAAAATAGATGGACTTTGAAGTCATTTTATACCAAGGGAAATAAGCCAGTTACTGAAGGACAAATGCTGTATAATTGCATTTTTATGGCACCTCATCAAATTCAGAGAAAGAAATTAGAAAGGGGATTTCTAGGGACTAAGAGGAAGGAGGAATGGCTACCTATTGTTCAATGGGTTTAGCATTTTTGTTTAGGAACATGAAAACGTTAGGAATGGTGATGGTAGTTATATAACAGTTTGAATGCAATTCTGGCCACTAAACTCTACACTTAAAAATAGTGATAAGGCAATTTATTTAGGTATATATATTCTATCACTATTACAAAAATAAATAAGTAAATAAAACGTGGTGCATAGCCCTTCAGCTATTCCTTCCATAGGAGCAAATGACCAAGGGAAGAACTTTATGAGGTACATGTTATAACTTACTAACTTATAGGTGATAATCAGTGATAGGTTAATTATTTTGCCCCAAATTATATAGCTTGTTAAAGAGTTAAGATTTGAACTCAATAACCCTAAATTCAGATCCTGGGTTCCTAATTTCTGTGCCACACTGTTCACACCATGAAGAAAGATCATGACTGTTTAGAATTGACGTAATGTTTAGCACAGTGTAGGCATGAAATAAATAGCAGGTGTGCGGTATTGTAATTTGTGAAACTTTCAGAACCTATCCAAATAATAATTGATATTCCACATCTATATATTACATCTTTATGAAAATGGAGCTGGAACTTCTGCTCTTTGTGTTTCTATTGCTTAATATTTTTATACATATTAGAAGACTATTGGATGCAAATTTAATGAGAATATAAAAATATATAAGGAGAATATGTATTTAAAATGTTCTTGTAGTTATTTTCAAGATTGATAAAATAAAACTAGGAAAATGAAGTAATTTTTTATTTAATGAAATATAATATTTTGGCAGGTGACTTTAATTATTTTAGATTTTTACTTCTTAAGAATTGCGCTTCCATTCTTTGTGATAACATGGATTCACTGTGGATCAAGCAGTTTTCAGTCCTCCTCTGGAAAAATTTTCGTTTAAAGGTAAGTGGAGGTCTCTGTGAAAAATAGATGTAAAGGTTAGTGAAGCCAAATGGGAAATTTCTTAATAGCACCTTCACTTCATTTTAGTTTGTTTTTTCTTATGTTCCAAGGCCGGGGGAGGGGGCAGTGAGGGAGGGTAGCCCTTCTAAATCTGAAGAATACCCATAGAGCGAGTCAGTACAATGAATAATAAAATGTAGAAAAGACAATCCAGGAAACCATTCTTACTATAGAAGGAAGCAGATTAATTTAGGTTTGTATACCCTAGAGTAAAGGCACACACACAGGCCAATTAACATAGTCCTTTTGTTTCTCTTACAGATGAGGGAGAAGACTGCTTTGATTATGGAAATACTGATGGTATTTTTGTTCTTTACATGGACTTTGACTGTTAGAAATTATTGTTACAAGGAACTTCAGCATGCTTCTACTTTTATTTCTCTTCCCCTGGAACTCCCTCTTTTCGTCATTGATTCTAACGTGACATATGAATTGGTTTATGTGCCTTCTGAAAGTGTTGTAGCAAAACATGTTACTGAGATGGTGATAGAGGATTTAGGCTTCGATTTTAAAGGTTAGAAATTTGTAATGCCTACAAGGTTTTCTGCAGGATGTATTGTTGTTTTAAAAGAGTCAAGCTCATTGACTTTCATAATTTATGCCTATGTATAACAATGTGGGTTTTGTCAAATAATATTAAATGTATTTTTAATGTAATCATTATCAAAACATAATATATAAATTTAGATGACTGAGTTACTTTCTAGTTCTATAACTCTATTGTTTGTCAATGATTATGCTTCTTAACATTGGGTAAACACTGGATCTTTGGATCTTGTGCCATGGGCAGACAGAGTCTTAATCAGGTACATTTTCTTGAGTACCAAAACTTTTCTCAAGGTCATTACTTTGCATCATTTCATAAAAATATTACTAAAGCATGATATATAATACATTTGAAAAGATTAAAACAATGTTGAACTATATAAAAAAGAAATGCTTATCTCCTTACACGTCATCTTCTCTTCATATCCAATTTCTTTTTGGCAGTTAAAAAACTGTCAGAATTTGTTTAACCTCCCTCTAGTCTTGTCATATGCTTTCCATGAGTGTGTGTATTTACTGTTATATACACTTAAAATTATGATTATATTCAGAATAGCAATAGGAAGATAGTAGAATAGGAAGTCCTCTGCTTGTATTTATTCATAGCAATACTTTTGCAGCCATCCATGGAGAAAAATGCCTTTGTGGGAGCTTTAGGATCCAAGGAGTATATTGTGAAATCCCAGTAGAGCCCAAGACCTCAAAGAGACACTTTGAGTGAACAATGCCCAGGTGGCAGTCTTGACAACTGTGACTGCCTTCAAATCTGGGAGTGACCTTATCCTCCAGTGGACTTGACCACATCCTCATTTGTCCTGATTGTGCTATTAGAAGCATCCACCCAGGGACTTGGGATGAATAGTGCTAACTTGTACCTCCAGTGATAGAACTGCTGACCTTAGCTAGGGTTATGGACCAGAAATGACTGTGAAACTCAGCTCAGCTCCTCTCAGCAGTGACCAGAGATCAGCTTTCTGGCAGCATAGAAACTTGGTGAGAAAACATTTTGAGTTCCTAGGGCCGGCTTGCCAATCATGGTACTAGTTATGGATGCTTAAATACCTCTAAGACTTGGCTATAAGCCCTCCCTACAGTGAAATCAGTCCTGCCAGTAGCACAGGGACCCCAAGGGAGGGGTACCTTAGGTAGGCTTACTGATAATGGTCCAATCTGTGGACTCTGAAATAGCGTTGAGACTTTGTTCCAGCCCATCACAGCTACACACTAAGAGCAGTCTTGCTCACATATAGACCCAGGGAAAGATACAGTTGTCCTGAGTACCCAGCAGATATGCCAAAAATGATCTAACAGCAGACCCGGAAATGGCTGCTAGACTCAGATGTAGTCCATCTCAGCAGCAGGCTGAGATCAGTCCTGCTGGTGGCAAAGGGACACACAGAGGGATACATGGCCATCTGTGTCCCCTGGAAGGACCTAACTTCAGTCCTGGCTTTGGAAGCTGAAGCAGCCCTGCAACTTGTTTCCACTCCTCTCATTACAGACCAAGGAACTATTGCTTATCCAAGGAGTCTTCCTGGGATCTACAGGAAGCCTTACCCATCTGTGTACCTAGTAACAGACCCATTATCTATACCCTGAAGCAGACCCTAATCCTAGTACCAGACTTACATACCAAGAAAGATAGTCCATGGTGCCGGGCACGGTGGCGCACGCCTGTAATCCCAGCACTTTGGAAGGCTGAGGCAGGAGGATCGCGAGTTCAAAGCCAGCCTCAGCAATGGCGAGGCACTTAGCAACTCAGTGAGACCCTGTCTCTAAATAAAATACAAAAAAAGGGTTGGGGATGTGGCCCAGTGGTCGAGTTCAATCGACCACTGTATCTAAAAAACAACTGTATCTTTCCCTGGGTCTATATGTGAGCAAGACTGCCCCTGAGTTCAATCCCCGGTACCACAAAAAAAAAAAAAAAAAAAAAAAAAAAAAAAAGAAAGAAAGATAGTCTATGCCTATTAGTCCTCCTGGCAAAAGACCTGCAAGCTGTGAATTTCACTTCATATCCCGAAGTGGCCCCATGCTTAGATCCAACCCCAATCCCCATGATTCTGGAGGCAGTCCCATCAATCTGGGAACCTAACAGAAGAAGGACATAACCTGATGGGACCAATCTGTAAAGCCTGAAAGAGGTACTGGCTTATTCAAAAGTACAGACACTCATGCAAGGCTGCATGGATAATGAAGAATGAAGAAGACAGCAGCACCAAAGGAAACTAATACAGCAACTGACCCAAATAAATGGAAATCTACAAATTGCTTTAGAAGACTCAAAATAGCCACCTCAAAGAAGCTCAGTAAGATGCAAACAACACAGGCAAATAAAGAAAATGACAAAATCAATGCAGGAAAAAAATTAGAAGTTTAATAAAGAAATAGAAACCATAAAGAAACCTAACAAAACATTTTGAGTTGAAGAAAACAATGTTATATCTGAAAAATTCAGTAGCTTCAATAGCAGACTCAAGCATGCAAAAAGGAATCAGTGAACTCAAAGACATACACCAATTAGAGGAACAACAACAAAAAAAAAATAAAAGAATGAAAAATAGTGAAGAAAGCATAAGGGTCCTACAGGAAACAATTGTGTGTATGAATATATAAATCATGTATCATGAGGAAGAGAAGTGGGGAAATACTGTCTGAAAACTTCCAGAATCTTGGGAGAGATTAGACGTCCAGATTCTTAAAGCTCAAATATCAACTCCAAGAGGAACGAGGCACATTATAATCAATTTTTCAAGGTCAAAGACAGAATGTTTTTTAATATCTTTATTTATTTTATTTTTATATGGTACTGGGGATCAAACTCAGTGCCTCACATGTGCAAAGTAAGCCTTCTACCACTGAGCTATAACCCCAGCCCCATCAAAGACAGAATCTTAAAAGCAGCCAGGAATAAGAGACTCAACTCATGCAAGGGAACTCTACCATAGGACTATCAACAAACTTCTGAGAAGAAAATTTGCAAGCTAGGATATTCAAAATGCCAAAACAACAAAAACTAACAATAATTTCCCAAAAAAGTTTTCCTTCCCAAATGATTGGGTACTAAATCACCTATCTCAGACAGCTGATGGAACCTGGCATTTTTAAGTGCTCAATGACTAGAGAGATCAAAGGAACAATTTTAAATGGGCACTTGAACAAGTTCCAGACTAATACTCTTGGTTCAGCATAGAGCAAATAGCCCCAAATTCCTAGCTCCCAGATTTTCTCTGGAAGTAGTTTGCATCCTTTTCCAATTGGTGCCCAAGGGTTGGAATTCTTACTACCTGTATCTGGGAGCTGATGGGGCAGGGAATTAGTAATCCTCTGAAAGCCTGAACATCCACAAGGGCACTTTCTGTACCTTTTTCTCCTGGGTCATTCCAGTAAAAAAAAAAAAAAAAAAAAAAAAGTCTCTAGCTTCTCCATGAAGAAGTTTGTCCCAATATTGGGCACCATAACTTTTATAGCTCCCCCTAAAGGGACTGCTTCATAAATCATCTGTCTCTAGGAGTGAGTCCCTCAGGACCGTGGAACATGAAGATAGAGAAGAAAGTATCTATCATTTACCTTTCAGGTAAAGGTCATATGTTTTTGTTTATATGGCAAAGGAAAAAATAATGACTCATTATCATTTAGTGAATAGAAATATTGACACAACTTTACAAAATTCTAGCCATTTGATGCATGTGTTGTGGAGTCATTTTGGTTTTAACTTGCTTTACTCTGATTTAAATCTGATTGAACACATCTTCATATCCTCATTGGTCAGTTCAGTCTCTTGTTTTATTGTGAGGATCTTATGCAAATAGTGTTCATTTTCCTGTTGGATTGACTATTTTTTCTTACTGACTTTAAGAGTTATTTACATATTTATTTGTTGATTATATATATTGCATATCAGTTCTGTCTTATGTTTTTACTTAATGGTATCTTTTGAATAGTTGTTCTTAAATTTAATAAAATCTAATATACATCAATCCCTTTCTTTATATTTATTGCTCTTTATTTTCTGTTTATAAAACTTTCCCTGTTCCACAGTCATTAAAATATAGTCTTCATTATCTTGTTGGGGGGAGCTTTTCTGTTTTGGGTTTTATATGTGTATCTATGGTCTGTTACAAACTTTATGTATTTATTTGTATTTTGGTTGTATATCACATCCATTAAAGTGGTCTGATATGTCAACGTTTAAGTAACAGTGTTTTGAAATTTACACTACCATCAGGATTTTGGTATTAATGGACATTTTACATTTATGTGACTAATTTAGATTTTTCTCTCCACAGTTAAAGGCTTTTCTTCAGAAACATCTTTTGAAAATTATATTAGGAGTGGAAATAATTCTAATCCTGTGCTGGCTGCTATCATATTTGATCATAACTTCAAAAGCAATGACAAGAACTTGCCACTTAAGGTGAGAAAGTTTATCTAAAGATCTGATAATTTTACTTTTATATTTTAGAGACTTAGTGGGAAAAACTATATCTTGCATAGGATCTTAACTGCTAAGTTATAACAGAGCCCACATTTGAATCTAGTTCCAACTTTTAAAATATACTATATTTTAAGCTTTGCATTATTCTGGTGAGGGTCTGTATCTGCTACCCTGTGGTCTTATATCAATGGAACATGGAATGATAGGAACTTTAACTAGTCAGGATATTAACTTTGAAAACCTAGTTGGCCTGGCAGATGCTTCTAGTTCTTCTTCAAATGGTGGGTAAGAAAATAAGAATATGCTCAGGTCAAAAATATTCAAAGCAAAAGCAGATATATAAGTACTAGCAGAGATTCCAACCTCACAAACTTGCTCCTTTATCATTGATTAGAATTTCTTCTAAAACTTTAATAATAGCTCTTAGGCTCTGTCAGGTTGCATGGGAATTAGTACATAGACAGACGCTAGGGCAATAATCTCCCTTAAAGAGGGTAGAAAAGGACAATGTGTTGAACATGGTAACTTGGTAGTTTACCAGATTTTTAAAAAAATTAATTAATTAATTAATTTCTATGCAAATAGATCACAGCTTTCCATTTCTTTGGTTGTACATGATGTAGTCACACCATTCATGCAATCATACCCATACTTAGGGTAATAATGTCCGTCTCATTCCACCATCCTTCCCTACATTCCCTTTGCTTTCCTCCCTCCCCTCTGCCCAGTCCAGATTTCCTCCATTCTTCGCTTGTGCACCACCCCCCATTATGGATCAGCATCCACTTATCAGAGAAAACACTTAGCCTTTGTTTTTTTAAATATTTTTTAGTTGTTGTTGGACTTCATTTTATTTATTTTATGTAGTGCTGAGATTCAAACCCAGTGCCTCACACATGCTAGGCAAGCACTCTACCACTGAGCTACAACCCCAGCCCTAGCCTTTGGTTTTTGGGGATTGACTTACTTCACTTAGCATGATATTCTCCAACTCCATCCATTTACCTGCAAATGCCATAATTTTCAGTCTCCTTTAAAGCTGAGTAATATTCTGCAGTTCCTTTATGCATTCGTCTAGGTTGGTTCCAGAGTTTAGGCATTATGATTTGAGCTGCAGTTTACAACATTGAGGTGGCTGTATAACTGTAGTATGCTGATTTTAAGTCCTTGGGTATGGACTGAGGAGTGGGATAGCTGGGTCAAATGGTGGTTCCATTCCAAGTTTTCTAAGGAATCTCCATACTGCTTTCCATATTGGTTGCACCATTTTGCAGTTCCACCAGCAAAGTATGAGTGTGGGCACTACCATTCGTTTTTGTTGTTTTGATTTTTTTTTTTTTTGGTGTAAAGTTTTGTGAGTTCTTTATTAGTGCTCTATCTGATGTGCATGTGGTAAAGATTTTCTCCCATTCTATAGGCTCTCTCTTTATAATATTGATTGTTTTCTTTGCTGAGAAGATTTTTAGTTTGACTCCATCCCATTTATTGATTCCCAATTTTATTTCTTGTGCTTTAGGAGTCTTGTTAAGGAAGTCAGATTCTGAGCTGACATGATGAAAATTTGGGCCTGCTTTTTCTTCTATAAGGCACCGAGTCTCCTCTAATTCCTAGGTCCTTGATCCACTTTGAGTTGAATTTTGTGCAGGTGAGAGATAGGGGTTTAATTTCATTTTCCTGCATATGGATTTCCACTTTTCCCAGCCCCATTTGTTGAAGGGACTATCTTTTCTCCAATGTATGTCTTTAGTACTTTTGTCTATGAGATAACTGTATTTATGTGAGTTTGTCTCTGTGTCCTCTATTCTGTACCATTACTTTACCAGTCTATTTTGGTGCCAATACCATGCCATTTTGTTACTATTGCTCTGTAGTAGGGTTTAAGGTCTGATATTGTGATGCCACCAGCTTCACTCTTCTTGCTGTGGATTGCTTTGGCTATTCTAGGTCTCTTATTTTTCCAAATGAATTTAATGACTGCTTTTTCTAACTGTGAGGAATAGATTCATTCATTCATCTGTGAGGAATGTCATTGCTTTTTAGTTGGAATTGCATTAAATCTGTATAACGCTTTTGGTAGTTTGGTCATTTAGACCATATTAATTCTGCCTATAAAAGACGAAGGGAGATCTTTTCATCTTCTAAGTTCTTTAATTTCTTTCTTTGGTGTTCTGTGGTTTTCATTGTAGAGGTCTTTCACCTTTTTTGTTAGGTTGATTCCCATGTATTTTAATCTTTTTGAGACTATTGTGAATGGGGGTAGTTTTCCTAATTTCTCTTTCAGAGGATTCATCACTGATGTACTGAAATGCATTTGATTTATGGGTGTTGATTTTATAGCCCGCTACTTTGCTGAATTCATTTATTAGTTCTAGAAGTTTTCTGGTGGAATTTTTCAGATCCTCTAAGTATAGAATCATGACATAAGCAAATAGTGATAGTTTGAGTTATTCTTTTCCTGTTCATATCCCTTTAATTTCTTTTGTCTGTCTAATAGCTCTGGCTAGAATTTCTAGGACTATGTTGAATAGAAGTGCGGAAAGAGGGCATCCCTGTCTTATATAAGTTTTCAGAGGGAATGCTTTCAATTTTTCTTCAATTATAATGATGTTGACCTTGGGCTTAACATAGATAGCTTTTAAAGTGTTAAGGACATGTTTTCATTTTCCCTAGTTTTTCTAGCATTTTGAACATGAGGGGGTGCTATATTTTTTGTTTGTTTTTGCTTAATAAGTATAAGTTTATTAAGTATTAGGTTGAGAACATCTAGGATTATTATTTTTTAAATTTATTTTTTTTTTAATTTGTTCTACATGACAGCAGAATGTATTATAATTCATATTACACATACAGAGCACAATTTTCCATATCTCTGGTTGTATACAAAGTATATTCACACCATTTGTGTCTTTATATATATACTTAGGGTAATGATGTCCATCTCATTTCACCACCTTTTCTACCCCCATCCCCCCTCCTCTTCCCTCCCACCTCTTTGCCCTATCTAGAGTTTCTCTAATCCTCCCATGCTCCCCTTCCAACCAAACTATGAATCAGCCTCCTTATATCAGAGAAAACATTCAGCATTTGGTTTTTTTGGGATTGGCTAGCTTCACATAGCATTATATTGTCCAACTCCATCCATTTACCTTCAAATGCCATGATTTTATTCTGTTTTATTGCTGAGTAATATTCTATTGTGTATATATACCACAGTTGGTTTATCCATTCATCTACTGAAAGGTATCTAGGTTGGTTCCACAATTTAGCTATTGTGAATTGTGCTGCAATAAACATTGATGTACCTGTGCCCCTGTACTATGCTGTTTTTAAGTCCTTTGGGTATGGACTAAAGAGTGGGATAGCTGGGTCAAATGGTGGTTGAAGGAGCCCTAATCAGGGAGATGGCTATTGCGGTTAGCTGGGAGCCACAAGTTCCACCTGATAATCATAAGTATGCATGTCACGCACCTGTAAAGCTAAAGGTATATAACCAGGTGAAAGTCAGAGTCAGTCAGAAGAAGGAGAAGTCAGTCAGTCAGAAGAAGAGTTCGGGTCGGAAGAAGAAGAAAAGAGTCAGAGCGGTTAAGAGTTCGGTCAGAAGAAGGTAGAGAAAGAATGAGAAGCCAAAGAGAAAAAGAGAATAGAAAAAGAGAAAGCTAGAAAAGCTAGAATAAAATATTCCTGCCACTGAATATCCTCCCGCGGTATTGTGGCTGCAACAACAAACAGGCAGCTACAGGTGGTTCCATTCCCAGTTTTCCAATGAATCTCCATACTACTTTCCAGATTGGCTGCACCAATTTGCAGTCCCACCAGCAGTGTATGAGTTTGGCTTTTCCCCCACATCCTCACCAACACTTATTGTTTGGATTCTTAATAACTGCCATTCTGACCGGAGTGAGATGAAATCTTAGAGTTGTTTTGATTTGCATTTCTCTAATTGTTAGAGATGTTGAACATTTTTTTATATATTGTTAATTGATTGTATATCATCTTCTGAGAAGTGTCTGTTGAGTTCTTTGGCCCATTTATTGATTGGGTTAATTGTTTTTGTCATTGGGTTGTTTGTTGTTGTTTGTTTGTTTGTTTTGATGTTTAGCTTTTTGATTTTTTTTAATAGATCCTGGAGATTAGTGCTGTATCTGATGTGTGAGTAGTTAAATTTTCTCCCACGATGTAGACTATCTATTCACCTCACTGATTGTTTATTTTGCTAAGAAGAAAGTTTTTAATTTGAATTCATCCCATTTATTCATTCTTGATTTTAATTCTTGTACTATAGGAGTTTTACTAAGGAAGTTGGGGCCTAATCTCACAGGATGGAGATTTGGGCCTACTTTTTCTTCTATTAGATGCAGGTTCTCTGGTTTAATTCCTAGGTCCTTGATCCACTTTGAGTTCAGTTTTGTGCATGGTAAGAGATAGGGGTTTATTTTCATTTTGCTGCATATGGATTTTCAGTTCTCCCTGCACTGTTTGTTGAAGAGGCTATCTTGTCTCCAATGTATGTTTTTTGGTGCCTTTGTCTACTATGAAATAACTGTATTTATGTGGTTTTCTCTCTGTGTCTTCTATTCTGTACCATTGGTCTACCAGTCTATTTTGGTGCCAGTACCATGCTGTTTTTGTTACTGTTGCTCTGTAGCATAGTAAAAGAGTGGTATGGTGGTGCCATTGGCTTCACTCTTTTTGCTAAGGAGTGCTTTAGCAATTCTGGGTTTCTTATTTTTCTAAATAAATTTCACCTCACTGATTGTTTATTTTGCTTTTTCTATTTCTATGAGGAATGCCATTGGGATTTTTATTGGAATTGCATTAAATCTCTGTAGTGCTTTTGGTAGTATGGTAATTTTGATAATATTAATTCTGAATATCCAAGGACAAGGGAGATCTTTCCATCTTCTGAGGTCTTTTTAGTTTTCTTTCTTTATTTCTTTAGCATTCTGTAGTGTTTTTTTTTGTGTGTGTGTGTGTGTGTGTGTGTGTGGTACCGGGGATTGAACTCAGGGGCACTCGACCACTGGGTCACATCCCCAGCCCTTTTTTGTATTTTATTTAGAGACAGGGTCTTACTGAGTTGCTAAGTGCCTCGCCATTGCTGAGGCTGGCTTTGAACTCGCGATTCTCCTGCCTCAGCCTCCCAAAGTGCTGGGATTACAGGCGTGCGCCACCGCGCCCGGCGCATTCTGTAGTTTTGATTAAGTTAATTCCCAAGGTTTTTCTTTTTTCTTTTTTCTTTTTGCTATTGTAAATGGGGTAGTTTTCCTCATTTCACTTTTGGAGGATTTGATTAGTCACTGCAATACAGTAATCCCTTGGATTTATGAGTGTTAATTTTATATCCTGCAATTTTGCTGAATTCATATATGAGTTCTAAAAGTTTTCTAGTGGAATTTCTTGGATCTTCTAAGTCTAGAATCATATCATTGGCAAATAGTGCTAATTTGAGTTCTTCTTTTCCTATCTGTATCCCTTTAATTTCTTTTGTCTGTCTAATTGCTCTGGCCAGTGTTTCAACAACTATGTTAAATAGAAGTGGTCAAAGTGGGCATCCCTGTCTTGTTTCAGTTTTCAGAGGGAACGTTTTCAATTTTTCTCCAGTTAGAATGATGTTTGTCTGCAGCTTAGCATAGATAGCTTTTATGATGTTGAGATATGTTTTGTTATCTCTAGTTTTTATAGTGTTTTATACATGAATGGTTGCTATATTTTGTTGAATTTTTTTTCTGTATCTATCGAGATGATCATATGATTCTTATATTGTCTATTGACGTGATGAATTACATTTATTGAATTGCATATGTTGAACCAAACTTCCATCCCTGGGATGAACCCCACTTGATCATGGTCCACTATCTTTTTGATATGTTTTTGTATTCAGTTTGTCAGAATTTCCTTGAGAATTTTTGCATCTATGTTCATCAGAGATATTGGTCTGAAGTTTTCTTTCCTTGATGTGTCTTTGCCTGGTTTTGGAATCAGGGTGATATTGGCCTCATAGAATGGAAGTGCTTCTTCTTTTTCTGTATCACAAAATAATTTGTAGAGTATTGGTATTAGTTCTTCTTTATGGGTCTTGTAGAACTCAGCTGTGTATCCATCTGCTCCTGGGCTTCTGACGGTGTCTTCTATTTCATTGCTTTAAATTGATCTGTTTAAGTTGTGTATGTTATCCTGATTCAGTTTTGGTAAATCATATGACTTCAGAAATGTGTCGATGCCTTTGATATTTTCTATTTTATTGGAGTACACGTTTTCAAAATAATTTCTAATTATCTTCTGTATTTCAATGGTGTTTTCTTGTGATACTTCCTTTTTCATCACAGATGTTAGTAATTTGAGTTTTCTCTCCCCTTCTCTTTATTAGCGTGGCTACATTTTTGTTAATTTATTTTTTCAAAGAACCAACTTTTTTTTTCCAATTTTTTCAATTGTTTTTTGTTTGTTTGTTTGTTTCAATTTTATTCATTTCAACTTTGATTTTAATTATTTCTTGTCTTCCTACTACTTTTGGTGGTTTTGTTGTCCCCCTCCCGACCCCCAGGCTTTGTAATGTACTGTTAGGTCATTTATTTTTTTACTTTTTCTCCTTTGAAAGATTGAACTTCATGCAGTGAAATTTCCTCTTAGTACTGCCTTCATAGTGAACCAGAGATTTGTTTTATCAGTGTTCTCATTTACCTCTAAGAATTTTTTAAACTCCTCCTTGATATCTTTTCTACCCATTGTTCATTCAGTAGCATATTATTTAGTCTCCAGGTGTTGGACTAGTTTTTATTTTTATTTTATCATTGATTTCTAATTTTATTCCATTATGATCTGATAAAATGAAGGATAGTATGTCTAATTTTTTGTATTTGCCAAGAGTTGCTTTCTGGTATAATATATGCTCTGTTTTAGAGAAGGATTTATGTGCTGCTGAGAAGAAAGTGTATTCCCTCATTGAAGAATGAAATATTCCATATATGTAAGTTAAGTCTAATTTATAATTGTATTATTGAGTTCTATAGTGTCTTTGTTCTGCTTTTGTTTGGAAGATCAATCCAGTGATGAAAGAGGTGTGTTAAAGTCACCAAAATTATTGTGTTGTGGTCTATTTGACTCTTTAACTTGAGAAGAATTTGTTTGATGAACATGGATGCTCCATTGTTTGGGGCATATATATTTATAATTGTTATGTCTTGTTCGTGTATGGTTCCCTTGAGCAATATGAAATGTTCTTCTTTATCCCTTTTGATTAATTTTAGCTTGAAGTCTACTTTATTTGATATAAGGATGGAAACCCCTGTGAGTGGTATGCTTTTTCACAACCTTTCACCTTCACTCTGTGGATGTCTTTCCTATGAACTGAGTCTCCTGAAGGCAGCATATTGTTGGGTCCTTTTTTATAATCCAGTCGGCTAGCCTGTGTCTTTTGATTGGTGAGTTTAGGCCATTAACATTCAGGGTTAATATTGAGACATGATTTGTATTCCCAGCAATTTTTGCTTATTTTTGTTATTTAACTTGACTTGTTTTCTGCTTTTATTAGTTTTTCCCTTAGTGTAATACCTCCCTCTAATGATTTTCATTGTTGTTTTTCATTTCCTCTTCATGGAATATTTGCCAAGAATGTTCTGTAGTGCAGGTTTCTAACTGTAAATTCTTTTAACTTTTGCTTATCATGGAATGTTTCATCATCAAACCTAAAGCTTAATTTTGCTGGATACAAGACTCTTGGTTGGCATCCATATTCTTTCAGAGGTTGATATATGTTGTTCCAGGATCTTCAAGCTTTCAGGGTCTGGGTTGAAAAATCTGCAAATATCCTAATTGGTTTCCCCCTATATGTAATCTGATTCCTTTCTCTTGTGGTTTTAAATATTCTTTCCTTATTCTATATGTTAGGTATTTTCATTATAATGTGACTTGGTGTGGTTCTGTTGTGACTTTGTACATTTGGCATCCTGTAAGCCTCTTAAATTTAGTTTTCCAATTCAATCTCCATGTTTAGAAAATTTTCTGATATTATTTCATTGAATAGATTGTTCATTCCTTTGGTTTGGAACTCTATACATTTCTCTATCCCAATAACTCTTAAGTTTGGTCTTTTTATGCATATATCCCATATTTATTGGATGTTCTGCTCATGGTTTCTTACCATTTTCATTGTGTGGTCTACATTCTTTTCAAGATTATATATTTTGTCTGAAATTTTCTGAGGTCCTGTCTTCCAAGTGGTCTAATCTTTTGGTGATGGTTTCATTTGAACTTTTAATTTTGTTTATTGTTTCTTTCATTTCAAGGACTTCCATTGGGTTTATTTTAGAACCTCTATCTCCCTATTCAAATAAATTTTTGCTTCCTGTATTTGTTTATGTAGCTCTTCATCGAAATTATGTTTCCCTGCCTGTATTTTCTCTCTTATATCATCCTTTAATTCCCAGAACATTTTAATTATGTACATCCTGAATTCTTTCTCTGTCATTTCTTCTGTTGTGCTGGCCATGGATTCTAATAACGTGCTTTCTTGATTTGTTTGGGCACTTTCTTCCCTCGTCTTTTCATGTTGCTCATGTGTCTTCCATTCTAGCTCTGAGGATCTGAGGCATTACCCTTTTTAACCCTATAGGCTTATAGTGCCTCTGTAGGGTTCAAATACCTCTCCTTTGAGGGGAAGGACAATGTTAACAGATGCCAATATAAACAATATACAAGCTAAAAACAAATGATTTCTGTTAACAGGTTTACCATTTGGTCACAATGTATGGAAATGGCAAATTCATTTGTTATCTATAATATAATTATTAGGTTTGTAAAAGGCTTTAAAGTTTCTGCCAGTGGACAAGGAACACGGAGTGAGGTGTAGGATGATATGCTGTGGAGGTAGGAGGTGAGGATATAGAGTTATTATATCTTAGGAAGTGCAAATAAGAAATCTAAAGAAGAAGGTTAGTAGCAGGAGAATAGAGAGGAAGTAATTTGGGGTAGACAAGTAAATGGGAAAACAGTAGAATACATAAAACAAACACACATATAAAGAAAAATACAAAATGTTAAAATAGTAAAAATTGGAGGAAAAACAACACAACTATAATATACTATTCAGTCGTCTCAGTCCTCAATATCCTAATTCATGCAAAGTACTTGGTTGGGAATGTGAGGGTGGGATAATAGAGAGGGAGAAGGAAGACAAAAATCTTGAAGGAAGAAACGAGGATTGTTTTGGTTGAAGATCAGCATGTTTCCTGCTTCCTTTCTCATCCAATAGGTGAGGTTGTCTGTTGTTAGCTGGTATCTCCACCCTCAGGATGGTGACAGTAACAAAGGTGGGAGGATTGGTCCTGGGTGGAGGGCACCTGGAAGTGGGTGTTGCAACTGCTGGTCCCCGAAGGGAGACTGCACCTTAGGGATCTCTTTTTAGGCCTGCTCATAATTTATGAGGTCACTTAAAGACCTCCCAGTTCTTGGTCTCTATGTTAGTTTCTAAACTGTATCACACTCACCCTCTCCCTTACTACTTCCTGATAAGGGACCTTTCTATTCAGGGGTCCTGTGTGTGTTGCTTTGGGTGCATTGCACACTTGCCTCTAAGAACTATTTTGTGATGGGCAGTCACTGTGCCCGGTTAGTGGTTGCTGGGAAAAGGGAGGAATTAGAAACTGGGTACCTGGCCAGCTAGAGTTCCAAACTGGGAGTTGCTGCCACCAAAGATGGTGATGAAAGTGACCCAAGATGGAGGCAGCTGCTTTCAGCCATGGGATGATGGGTCGGGTGGGGGTAGTCTGACGATGGCATTGGAAGATGTGTTCAGAGATGTGCTCTGAGGAGTTCAGTGTGTTGCTTTCAGCTGTCTTCAGAGCTTGTGTGAAGTTCCCAGCAGGAAGCAGCCTACAACATGTAGGGGACTATCTCCATTACTGCAGAGTCCCAAGACAGAGGCAACTGGGAAAGCCCACTGTTGGTAGGTGGGGGTCCACACAAGAGTGGCAGCTAGAGTTCCTGTGTGTGGTAAGCTGCTGGGTGTCCTGTGTGGGAGTGGCATCCAGGATTTCTGCTTGGTTGGATGGCCACAAGTTCTGTGCTGGTGCTGATGCCAATGCTGATGGTTCCACTTGGGTACCCTGTAGTCCTGTGTGGGCAAGTAGTTGGGAGAAAAATGACGCTGAGGTCTAGAGCCTTGCACAATAACATTGGCCATGATTCCTGCATGGGAACAGGAATACGGCTTGCAGAGAAGCAATATTCTCACTACTTGAGTCCCAGGTCACGAAGCAACACAGAATGCTGCCTCCCTCTCTCCCGCCATCTTGGATCCCCCATAGGGGTGCTGTATTTTGTCGAATGCTTTTTCTGCATCTATTGAGATGATCATTTAGATTTTATCTTTGTCTATTGATGTGATGAATTATATTTTTTTATTTCCATATGTTGAACCAACCTGTATCCCTAGGATGAACCCCACTTGATCGTGGTGCATTATCTTTTTAATATGTTTTTGTATGTGATTTGCAAGAACTTTATTGCAAATTTTTTCATCTATATTCATCAGAGATATTGGTCTGAAGTTTTCTTTCCTTGATGTGTCTTTTTTTTAAATGTTTTTTTTAATTTTATTTTTATAATTTTTAATATGTACACTATTTATTTGTTTTAGTTGTACACAATGCCTTTATTCTTACGTGGTGCTGAGGATTGAACCTGGGCCGCACACATGCTAGGCAAGCACTCTACCGCTGAGCCACAATCCCAGCCACACCTTTGTGTGGGTTTGGTATCAGGGTGATACTAGCCTCATAGAATGAGTTTGGAA
>CM046674.1:16670852-16701438 GCA_025594165.1 Tamias sibiricus | reverse complement strand
AATGTCTTATAATGTTTTTGTTACTCACTTTCTCAATTATGGTTTCTTTTCTGTAAGGTAGCTGTTTTCTAGTTTACCATTTTGTTTCTTATGTGGTATATTTATTGGGATATTCTTAGTAGATTCCCTGTGAACTACAACTAACATCTTAATTTATAACATTCTATTTTGAATTAATTCAACTTGATTTCTATAGTATACAAAAATATTGGCTCCTATCTATCTTTGTTCCACCTCTGTTATTATTTTCACAAATAATATTTACACATTGTTTGCCAAATCAGCATGTATGTATATGTTTTTATGAAATTGTTTTTTAAATAATATAGGAAAATGGATTATAGACTATTAATACTGACTTTTATATTTACACATGTAAACTTTGCCGGTGTTATTTCTTGTGTATATGTACCACACTTTCTTTATCCATGTTTGTCTGTTAATGGGTACCTGGGCGGGTTTGTAACTTGGTGAAATAAGGGGGAGAAATGGGGACAGCCATAAAAATAGAAGGGAAATCAGTGGCGTAGAGGAAGGGTATTGAGGGTGAGGAAGAAGGGAAGGGAAAAGGAAAACAATATGGAATGATTGGCCAAATTATGCTATGTACACGTATGAATACACCACAGTGAATTCCACCTTAATAGATATCTATAAAGTACCATTTAAAAAAGTAAATGGAAGGGCTGGTGTTGTGGCTTAGTGGTAGTAGAACACTTGCCTAGCATGTGTGAGGCACTGGGTTTGATTCTCAGCAGCACATATAAGTAAATGAATAAAATAAAGGTCCATCAATATCTAAAAAAATATTTTAAAAAAGAAAAAGTATATGGGCAGCCAGGCACAGTGATACATATAGTCCCATCAATGTCAAAAAAAATTAAAAAATAAAAACATAAATGGAAATCTAGTACAGTAAGGAAAGGGAGATGTGGGGCCGGTGGTGGGGGGAGAAGTGGAAATAGTAGGGATTGAAATGGAGCGGACTATATTCCATGCAAGCATGAATATGTCAAAATGAATTCCAGTACTATGTATAGCTATATGTACTAATAAAAACATTTTGAAAAAGAGGTGAATAGAAAGAAAAGTCTGACAAGCTACATAATGGATGGACTTTGTAGTCATTTTATACCAAGGGAGATAAGCCAGTCACCAAAGGACAAATGCTGTATAATTGCATTTGTATGGTAACTCATCAAATTCAGAGAAAAGAACTTAGAAAGGGGATTTCTAGGGACTAAGGGGAAGGAGGAATGGCTACCTATTGTTTAATGGGTTTAGCATTTTTGTTTAGGAACATGAAAAAGGAATTATGATGGTAGTTATATAACAGTGTGAATGCAATTCTGGCCACTAAACTCTACACTTAAAAATGGTGATAAGGCAAATTTTAGGTATATATATTTTATCACCATAACTAAAAAATTGGTGAATAGCCCTTCAGCTATACCCTCCATAGGAGCAAATGACCCAAGGGAACAACTTTATGAGGTAACTGTTATAACTTACTGACTTACAGATGATAATCAGTGATAGGTTAATTATTTGGCCCCAAATTATATAGCTTGTTAAAGATTTAGGATTTGAATTCAATAATCCTAAATTCATATCCTAGATTCTTAATTACTGTGCCACTGTTCACACCATGAGGAAAGATCATGACTGTTTAGAATTGACCTAATGTTTAGCACAGAACATTGCACAGACTAGGCATGAAATAAATAGCAGGTATGCGGTATTGTAATTTGTGAAACTTTCAGAACCTATCCAAATAATAATTGATATTCCACATCTATATTTTATATCTTTATGAAAATGGAGGTGGAACTTCTCCTGTGTGTGTCTCTATTGCTTAATATTTTTATACATATTAGAAGACTATTGGATGCAAATTTAATGAGAATATAAAAATATATAAGGAGAATATGTCTTTAAAATGTTCTTGTAGTTATTTTCAAGATTGATAAAATAAAGCTAGAACAATGAAGTAATTCTTTATCTGATGAAATTAAATATTTTGGCAGGTAACCATAATTATTTTAGATTTTTGCTTTTTAAGAATTGTGCTTCCATTCTTTGTGATAAAATGGATTCACTGTGGATCAAGCAGTTTTCAGCCCTACTCTGGAAAAATTTCCATTTAAAGGTAAGCGGAGGTCTCTGTGGAAAATGAATGTACAGGTTAGTGAAGCTAAGTGGGAAATTTCCTAACAGTGCCTTCACTTCAGTTTAGTTTGCTCCAAAGTGGGGTGGTGGAGTAGCCCTTCTAAATCTGAAGAATACCCATAGGGCAAATCAGTAGAATGAATAATAAAATATAGAAAAGATAATCTAGGAAACTATACTTACTATAGAAGGAAGCAGGATAATTTAGGTTTATATACCCTAGAGTAAATGCACACACACAGGCCAATTAACACAATTCTTTTTTTTTTTTTTTTTTCTCTTACAGATGCGGAGAAGACTACTTTGATTGTGGAAATTTTGCTGGTATTTCTGTTCTTTACATGGACTTTGACTGTTCGAAGTTTTACTGACAGGCAGTTTCATAATGATACTTTATTTGAGAGTTATCGCCTGAAACTCCCTCATTTCGTCATTAATTCTAACATGACATATGAATTGGTTTATGTGCCTTCTGAAAGTGATGTAGCAAAACGTATTACTGAGATGGTGATAAAGGATTTAAAGTACAATTTTAAAGGTGAGAAATTTGTAATGCCTACAAGGCTTTCTGTGGGATATATTATTGTTTCAAAAGAGTCAAAGTTCATTGACTTTCATAATTTATACTTGAGTATAACAATGTGGGTTTTGTCAAATAATATTAAATGTAGTCTTAATGTAATCATGATAAAAAACAATATTTAAACTTAGATGACTAAGTTACTTTCTAGTTCTATAACTCTAAATATCGTTTGTCAATGATTATGCTTCTTAACTTTGGGTAAACACTGGGTCTTTGGATCTTTCACATGGGCAAAGTCTTAATCAGGTACATTTTCCTGGGTACCGAAACTTTTCTCAAGGTCATTTTCATCATTTCATAAAAATATTACTTAAGCATGATATATAATACATTTGAAAAGATTAAAACAATGTTGAACTATATAAAAAAGAAATGCTTATCTCCTTACCCTTCATCTTTTCTTCACATCTAATCTATTTTCAGCAGTTAAAAAACTGTCAGAATTTGTTTAGCCTCCCTCTAATCTTGTCATATGCTTTCCATGAGTGTGTGTATTTACTGTTATATAAATTTAAAATTATGATTATATTCAGAATAGCAATATCAAGATAGTAGAATAGGAGGTCCTCTGCTTGTATTTATCCATAGCAATAATTTTGCAGCCATCCATGGAGAAAAATGCCTTTGTGGGAGCTTTAGGATCCAAGTAGTATATTGTGAAATCCCAGTGAAGCCCAAGACCTCAGAGAGCCATTTTGAGTGAACAATACCCAGGTGGAAGACTTGACAAGTGTGTCTGCCTTCAAATCTGGGAATGACCTTATCCTCCAGTGGACTTGACCACATCCTCATTTGTCTTGATCTTGCTATCAGAAGCATCCACCCAGGGACTTGGGATGAATAGTGCTCACTTGTACCTCCAGTGATAGACTTGCTGACCTTAGCTAGGGCTATGGACCAGAAATGACTGTGAAACTCAGCTCAGCTCCTCTCAGCAGTGACCAGAGATCAGCTTTCTGGCAGCATAGAAACTTGATGAGAAAACATTTTGAGTTCCTAGGGCAGGCTTGCCAATCATGGTACCAGTTATGGATGTTTAAATACCTCTAAGACTTGGCTATAAGCCCTTCCTACAGTGAAATCAGTCCTGCCAGTAGCACAGGGACCCCAAGGGAGGGGTGCCTTAGGTAGGCTTGTTGATAATGGTCCAATCTGTGGACTCTGAAATAGCTTCGAGACTTTGTTCCAGCCCATCACAGCTACACACTGAGAGCAGTCTTTATCACATATAGACCCAAGGAAAGATACAGTTGTCTTGAGTACCCAGCAGATATGCCAACAATGGTCTAACAGAAGACCCAGAAATGGCTGCTAGACTAAGATGTAGTCAGTCTTGGCAGCAGGCTGAGATCAGTCCTGCTGGTGGCAAAGGGACACACAGAGGGATACATGGCCATCTGTGTCCCCTGGAAAGACCTAACCTCAGTCCTAGCTTTGGAACCTGAAGCAGCCCTGTAATTTGTTTCCACTTCTCTCATTACAGACCAAGGAAGTATTGCTTATCCAAGGAGTCCTCCTGGGACCTATAGGAAGCCTCACCCAGCTGTGTACCTAGTAACAGGCCCATTATCTGTACCTGAAGCAGACCCCAATCCTAGTACCAGACTTACATACCAAGAAAGATAGTCCATGCCTATTAGAGCTCCTGGCAAAAGACTTGTAAGCTATGAATTTCACTTCGTATCCCGAAGTGGCCCCATGCTTAGATCCAACCCCAATCCCCATGATTCTGGAGGCAGTCCCATCAATATGGGAACGTAACAGAAGAAGGACATAACCTGATGGGACCAATCTGTAAATCCTGGAAGAGGTACTGGCTTATTCAAAAGTACAGACACTCATGCAAGGCTGCATGGATAATGAAGAATGAAGAAGACAGCAGCACCAAAGGAAACTAATACAGCAACTGACCCAAATAAATAGAAAACTACAAATTGCTTTAGAAGACTCAAAATAGCCACCTCAAAGATCAGTAAGATGCAAAACAACACAGACTACTAAATAAAATGACAAAAGCAATGCAGGAACAAAATGAGAAATTAAATAAAGAAATAGATTGGTATATATACACAATGGAACACTACTCAGCACTAAACGAGAATAAAATCATGGCATTTGCAGGTAAATGGATGGAGTTGGAGAAAATAATGCTAAATGAAGTTAGTCAATCCCCAAAAAACCAAAGGTCAAATGAATCCTTTGATATGATGATACTGAATTATAATGGCATGGAGGAGGGATGAGAGGAATGAAGTAATGTTAAATAGAACAAAAGGGAGGGAGGGGGCAAGGGGACTGGAATAATGGCAGAATGAGTTAGACATCAATACGCTAAGTACATATGTAAAAACACAAATGGTGTGAAAATAATTACTGTAAAACCAGTGACTTGAAAAACTGCTCTTTATATGTAATATGAAATGAATTGTACTCTACAAGCACAAATTAAAATAAATATTTTTTAAAAAAAAAGAAATAGAAACCATAAAGAAAAACCTAATAAAACATTTTGAGTTGAAGAAAACAATGACATATCTGAAAAATTCAGTAGCTTCAATAGCAGATTCAAGCATGCAAAAAGGAATCAGTGAACTCAAAGACATACTTAGCCAATTAGAGGAACAAAAAGAAAAAAGGATGAAAGAGTTAAGAAAACATAAGGGTCCTATAGGAAACAATTGAGTGTATGAATATATAAATCATGTACCGTGAGGAAGAGAAGTGGGGACATACCGTCTGAAAACTTCCAGAATCTTGGGAGAGATATAGTCATCCAGATTCTTAAAGCTCAAAGATCAACTCAAAAGAAGAATACTTTGAGCACATTATAATCAATTTGTCAAAGTCAAAGAGTGAATATTTTTTAATATCTTTATTTATTTTATTTATTTTCATATGGTGCTGAGGATCGAACCCAGTGCCTCACATGTGGAAGGTAAGTGCTCTACAGCTGAACTATAATCCCAGCCCCATCGAAGACACAATCTCAAAAGCAGCCAGAAATAAGAGACTCAACACATGCAAGGGAACTATCATAAGAGTATCAGTAGACTTCTGAGAAGAAACTTTGCAAGGTACGATATTCAAAATGCCAAAACAACAAAAACTAAAAATAATTCCCCAACAAAGTTTTCCTTCCCAAATGATTGGATACTAAATCACCTATATCAGAGAGCTGATGGAACCTGGCATTTTTAAGTGCCCAACGACCAGAGAGAACAAAGAAACAATTTCAAATGGGCACTTGAACAATTTCCAGACTAATATTCTTGGTTCAGCATAGATTAACAAGCCCCAAATTCCTAGCTCCCAGTTTTTCTCTAGAAGCAGTTGGCATCCTTTTCCAATTGCTGCCCATGGGTTGGACTTCTTACTAGCCTGTATCTGGGAACTGATGGGGCAGGGAATTAGTAATCCTTTGAAATCCTGAATAACCACAAGGGCACTTTCTATACCTTCCATCCTAGTTCATTCCAGTAAAAAAACAAGTTTCTAGCTTCTCCATGAAGAAATTTGTCCCAATATTGGGCACCATAACTTTTATAGCTCCCCCTAAAGGGACTGTCTCATAAATCACCTGTCTCTAGGAGTGAGACCCTCAGGACCATGGAACATAAAGAGATTGTGAGTGTGTGAGTACTTCCTAACTGCTGTCTCCCTTGTTCAATGCAGAGCAAGCAGGCAAAAATATCCAGCTCTCAGTTTGTTTCTGGAAGAAGTTCAAAATCACCCCTAATATCCTGAATTTCCCAGCTGCTGTGTATAGGTTGAGCTTCTAATTGCTCTGTATCTGAGAAATGATGGGTTTGGCATGTAGTAGTACAAAAGGAGCCCCAAAAGAAATGAGACCATTTCCTGCTGGCTTGGTTCAACATAAAAGTCAAGGGCTGAGGATTGAATGTTTGTGTCCCCACAAAATTCATATATTTAAACCCATTCCCAAGGTGGTGGTATTAATTGATGAGGTTTTGGGGAGGAGACTGCATCAGGAAGGTCTTCATAAATAAGATTAGTGTCTTCTGAGAAGTGTCTTTCCAGTTCCTTGGCCCATTCGTTAATTGGGTTATATGTTTTGTGTGGGTTTTTTTTTTTTTTTTTTTGGTGTTAAGATTTTTGAGTTCTTATATACCTTAGAGATCAGTGCTTTATCTGATGTGCCTGTAGTAAAGATTTGTTCCCAATTAGTATGTCCTCTATTCACCTCACTGATTGTTTCTTTTGCTGAGAAGAAGCTTTTTAATTTGAATGCATCCCATTCACGAATTCTAGATTTTAATTCTTGTGCAATAGGAGTCTTATTAAGGAAGTAGGAGCCTAATCTGATATCATGGAGATTTGGGCCTTCTTTTTCTTCTAATAGACACATGGTCTCTGGTTTAATACCTAGGTCCTTGATTCCACTTTGGGTTGATTTTTGTGCATGGTGAAAGATAGAAGTTCAATTTCATTTTGTTGCATATGGATTTCCAGTTATCCCAGCACCTCTGGTTGAAGATGCTGTCTTTTCTCCAATGTATGTTTTTGGCACCTTTATCTAATATAAGATAGCCTCTGTTTCCTCTATTCTGTACCATTGGTCTATATGTCTATTTTGGTGCCAGTACCATGCTGTTTTTGTTACTATTGCTATGTAGTATAGTTTAAGGTCTGGTATTGTGATGCCACCTGCTTCACTTTTCTTGCTAAGGATTGATTTAGCTATTCTGGGTCTCTTAGTTATCCAGATGAATTTCATGACTGCCTTTTCTATTTCTATAAGGAATGTCATTGGGATTTTGATTGGAATTGCATTGAAATTGTACAATGCTTTTGGTAATCTAGTCATTTTGACAATATTGATTCTGCCTATCCAAGAACAAGGTAGATCTTTCCATCTTAAAAGATGATCTTCAGAGGAAGATATACAATCAATCAACAAATACATGAAAAAATATTCAAAATCTCTGGCAATTAGAGAAATGCAAATCAAAACTACTCTAATATTTCATTTCATTCCAGTCAGAATGGCAGCTATGAAGAACACAAACAACAATAAATGTTGGAGAGGATGTGGGTGAAAAGGCACACTCATACATTGCTGGTGGGACTGCAAAATGGTACAGCCAATCCGGAAAGCAGTATGGAGATTTTTTGGAAAACTGAGAATGGAACCGCCTTATCACCCAGCCATCCCACTCCTGGGTCTATTCCCAAAGGACTTAAAAACAGCATACCAAAGGACACAGCCACATCAATGTTCATAGCAGCACAATTCACAATAGCTAAGCTGTAGAACCAGCCTAGATGCCCCTCAGTAGATGAATGGATAAAGAAAATGTGATATATATATATATATATATATATATATATATATATATACACACACACAATAAAATATTACTCAGCATTAAAAGAGAATAAAATCATGGCATTCACAGGTAAATGGATGAAATTGGAGAATATAATGCTAAGTGAAGTTATCCAATCTCAAAAATCCAAATGCTGAATGTTTTTCTTTGATATAAGGAGGCTGATTCACAATGGGGTTCAGACGGGGGAGTGTAGGAGAATTCGAAAACATTAGAAAGGTCAATGGGGAGGGAGGGAAAGGAAGGGGGTAAGAGGGTTAAAAAAAAAGATGGTAGAATGAAATGGATATCATTACCCTAAGTGCATGTATGGAGACACAATTGGTATGAATATACTTTGTATACAACCAGAGATATGTAAAAATGTGCTCTATACATGTATTATGAATTGTAATGCATTCTACTATCATATACAACAACTTTGAATAAAAAAAAAAAACTAGTGTTTTAAGTACAGAGCTGGTTTGCCCCTTCCATTATTTGAGGATACAGGAAGAAAGTACTGTGAATTAGGAAATAGGTCCTGAATCACCTTGATCTTGGGCTTCTCTTTCCTCCAGAACTGTGGGGGGAAAAAAAACTCTTTTGAAGCTGTTTAGTTTTTTATTTTGTAGTAGCAGCCTGAATAAATGAAGACACTAGGTATTTAATTTCTCCCTGGAAGAAGCTCAACTATATATTTGTTGCACAACATTAGCAGCTGCCACAAACTGGACCAGCTCCTAAATCACTTTGTTCTGGGAGCTAATGGTTCTTAGCAATTATGAGTTACTCCATACCACAAACACAAGAGGTGATTCTAACAGTCTTGGGAATACAGTGCAACCCCCACCCCATAATATAGGAAAAAAATGTCATAATATAGGACGAAATGGGGTAAAAGCAATGAGTTCTTGTATACAGAGGAGGTTAAGTTGGTATCAGACTATTTTAACTATGAAGATATTTTATGTAAACTTGTTGGTAATCACAAAGAAAATACCATAGAATTTACAGAAAAAAAGATAAAGGAGTCCAATCCTTTAAATGCAAAAAACCATCCAAAGCAAAACTCAATCTATAAAACAAAAAGGAAGTTACAAAAAGAAAAGATTTACAAGATTAATAGAACTCAATCAACAGGAGGCCAATAGTCAATCTTACCCTATTAATCATCACTTTAAATGTAAATGGACTAAACTCCCCAAGTTTTAAAAAGAGAGTGGCTGAATGGAGAAGGAAGCAAGATCCAACTGTATGTTTTCTAAAGGAAACTCAATTTAGGTCAAGGAAACATGTAGGCTTAAAGTAAATGGATGAAAAAAAGATATCACATGTAAATAAGGTAATTGAAATAAAGGAGGAATGAATATACTTAAGACAAGTAGATGCTGTGTAAACTGTTTCAAAAGACAAAGTTATTTTTTTAATTACAAAAGTGTCAGGAAGATGTAACAATTGTAAACATACCGAGGTGTACCCAGCATCAGAGCACCTAGATATATAAAACAAATGTTGACTAATATGAAAGGAGAAATTGACAATATAATATAGTAGGAGAGTTGTAGTAGAAGAGCTCACTTTCAATAATATAGTCTGTTCAGACTGAGAATTAAACAACTGAGTTGAACAGTACTATAGATCAAATGGACCTAATAGACTTATACCAAACATTTTACTCAATAGATAAATAATACACTCTTCCCCCCAGGTACACATGAAACATGTTCCAGGATATATTACGTATTAGGTCACAAAATAAGTCTTGACATGATTATGGCTACAATGTGACAAAAAAAGAAATTAGTATACATGGGCTGGAATGTAACCAACCCAGTGGTAGAATGCTTGCCTGGCATGTACAAGGCCTTGGGTCCAATCCCCAGCACTTCATGGAGGAGAAAGGAATCGATAAAGCAAGAAAATGGGAAAATTCGCAAATACATGGAAATTAACAGTCTTTTCTTTTTTGGGGGGGGGGCAGAATACCAGATATTGAACTCAGGGGCACTTGACCACTGGACCACATCCCCAGCCCATTTTTGTATTTTATTAGAGACAGGGTCTCACTGAGTTGCTAAGTGCCTCACCATTGCTGAGGCTGGCTTTGAACTCACAATCCTCCTGTCTCAGTCTCCCAAGTGCTGGGATGACAGCCATGTGCCACCATGACTGTCAGAAATTAGCAGTTTTGAACAACACCTGGGTCAATGAGGAAATCCAAAGGTCATATAATTATGAATAATATTTAGGGGAGATCTCACTAAAAAGTATAGCATGCAGCAAAACAGCACTAGGAAGAAAATTTATAGTAATAAAATGCCTATACTAAAAAGAAAGATCTCAAATACTCTTAACTTTACACTTCAAGAAACTCAATGTAGAAGAAGCATACACTGGAGAAGATAGTCTTTTAAATAAATGATGCTGGGAAAACTGGATATTCCTACCAGAAGAATGAATGAAACTAGATCCCTATATTTCACCCTGCAAACAAGTCAGCTCTCAACGTGGATCAAAGATATGGAAATTAAACTCTGAATCTGCCAGAAGAAAGCATAGGTCCAACACTCCAACATATAGATGCACAGATTGGCTTATTTATTAAGACTACTAAAGTTTAAGATGTAAAACCAAAAATAAATAAGTAGGAAAGCATCAAATTTTTAAAAAATCTCTGCAAAGCAAAGGAAACAAGCAAGAAAGGAAATGCAAAACAAAACTACATAGATTTCGTCTCTGGGTAGAATGGCAATCATAAAGAATACAAATAGCAATAAATTCTGTTGCAGATATGAGGTAAAAAGATACTAACACATTGATTGTGGGACTGCAAATTAGTGCAACCACTTTGGAAATCAGAATGGAGATTTCTCAAAAGACTAAGAATAGAACCACCATATTATCAAGCTATACCACTCCTTGGTATTTATCTGAAAGAACTGAAATCAACACTTTAACAATACATATGTATCAATATTTATAGCAGAGAAATTCACAATAGCCATGTTATGGAACCAGACTAGGTGTCTGTCAACGGATGAATGGATAAAGAAAATGTGGCATATATAAACAATGGAGTTTTATTTGGCATAAAGAAAAACGAAATTATGTCATTTGCAGGAGAATAGAGGGAACTTGAGAGCACTATGTCAAGTGGAATAAGCCACACTCAGAAGGTCAAGGGTTACATGTTTTATATGTGGAAGCTAGAGAGGAAAAAAGAAAAGAGGTGTGTGTGTGTGGCGGGGGGTGGGGCTCTCATGGAAATCAAAGGGAGATCAATAGAGTAGAGAAAAGGGACTTGGGGTGGGAGGAGGAAAGAGAATGGGGACATGCTGGTGAATGATATTGGCCAAATTTTATATATATATAAAATACCAATGAATATGTAACAGTGAATCCCACCATTATGTACAACTACAACACACCAATTTAAGAGAATGAAAAAAAATTGAGCTATATTTTCAAAAAGTCTTTAAAATCTGTGTTTACAAAACAAATTTTACACTGGTGAAAACTGATACTTGTGAGAGTTGAGAAAACAGACAGTAGAAATTTGCCTCTTCATTTATGGAATTTGGATGTTTTCTGTCTTCCCTCCTTTCTTCCTATAGCTTTCTTCCTTTTTCTTTCCTTCACACATTTTTCCTTCCCTACCTCCCTATTTTCCTTCCCCCTTTTTGCTATGTATTATGGTAAATTTTGTCTAGTATTTCTATTTTGGAGAAGCAAAGAGAGTTTATCTTAGCTTAGTTACCCATGTGCTTGAAACTGGAAGATGCTTGCCTTTGCATCAGTTTATAAATATGGAGCAACCAATTTACTGGATTCTAGTAATAGGCAGATAGAGAAGAAGGTATCTATCACTTACCTTTCAGGTAAAGGTCATATGTTTTTGTTTATATGGCAAAGGAAAAAAATAATGACTCATTATCATTTAGTGAATACAAATACTGACACAACTTTACAAAATTCTAGCCATTTGATGCATGTGTTGTGGAGTCATTTTGGTTTTAACTTGCTTTAATTTGATTAAAATCTGATTGAATACATCTTCATATCCTCATTGGTCAGTTCAGTCTCTTGTTTTATTATGAGGAGCTTATGTAAATATCGTTCATTTTCCTATTGGCTTGACTTTTTCTCCTACTGACTTTAGGAGTTATTTACATATTTATTTGTTGATTACAGGTATTGCATATCAGCTCTGTCTTACGTTTTTACTTAATGGTAGCTTTTGAGGAATAGTGGTTTTTAAATTTAATAAAATCTAATATACCTCAATCTTTTTCTTTATATTTATTGCTCTTTGTTTTCTGTTTAAAATATTTTCCCAGTTCCACAGTCATGAAAATGTAGGCTTCATTATCTTGTTGGGGGGCTTTCTTCTTTGGGGCTTTATGTGCATATCTATGGTCTATTACAAACTTATTTATATTTTATGTATTTAGTTTTATTTTGGTTTTGTATCACATCCATTAAGTGGTCTGAAATGTCAACTTTTTAGTAACAGTGTTTTGAAATTTACACTACCATCAGGGTTTTGTTATTAATAGACATTTTACATTTATGTGAATAATTTAGATTTTTCTCTCCACAGTTCAAGGCTTTTCTTCAGAAACATCTTTTGAAAATTATATTAGGAGTGGAAATAATTCTAATCCTGTGCTGGCTGCTGTCATATTTGATCATAACTTCAAAAGTAATGATGAGAACTTGCCACTTAAAGTGAGAAAGTTTATCTAAATATCTGATAATTTTACTTTTAGATTTTAGAGACTTAGTGGGAAAAACTATATCTTGCATAGGATCTTAACTGCTAAGTTATAACAGAGCACACATTTGAAACTAGTTCCAACTTTTAAAATATACTGTATTTTAAGCTTTGCATTATTCTGATGAGGATCCTTATCTGCTACCCTGTGGAATTATATCAATGGAACATGGAATGATAGGAACTTTAACTAGTCAGGATATTAAGTTTGAAAACCTAGTTAGCCTGGCAGATGCTTCTAGTTCTTCAAATGGTGGGCAAGAAAATAAGAATATGCCCAGGTCAAAAATACTCAAAGCAAAAGCAGATATATAAGTACTAGCAGAGATTCTAACCTCACAAACTTGCTCCTTTATCATTAATTAGAATTTCTTCTAAATCTTTCATAATAGCTCTTAGGCTCTGTCAGGTTGCATGGGAATTAGTACATAGACAGACGCTAGGATAATAATCTCCCTTAAAGAGGGTAGAAAAGGACAATGTGTTGAACATGGTAACTTGGTAGTTTACCAGATTTTTTAACAATTTAATTAATTAATTAATTAATTAATTAATTTTTACGCAAATGGATCACAGCTTTCCATTTCTTTGGTTGTACATGATGTAGTCACACCATTCATGCAATCATACCCATACTTAGGGTAATAATGTCCATCTCATTCCACCATCTTTCCCTATATTCCCTTTGCTTTCCTCCCTCCCCTCTGCCCAATCCAGAGTTCCTCCATTCTTTGCTTGTGCGCCACCCCCCATTATGGATCAGCATCCACTTATCAGAGAAAACATTTAGCCTTTGTTTTTTAAAAAATATTTTTTAGTTGTTGATGGACTTTATTTTATTTATTTGTATGTAGTGCTGAGAATCAAACCCAATGCCTCACACATGCTAGGCAAGCACTCTACCACTGAGCTACAACCCAGCCCTAGCCTTTGTTTTTTGGGGATTGACTTACTTCACTTAGCATGATATTCCCCAACTCCATTTATTTACCTGCAAATGCCATAATTTCATTCTCCTTTAAGGCTGAGTAATATACTGCAGTTTCTTTATCCATTTATCTAGGTTGGTTCCACAGTTTAGTTATTGTGATATGAGCTGCTGTAAACATTGAGGTGGCTGTATCACTGTAGTATGCTGATTTTAAGTCCTTGGGTATGGACTAAGGATTGGGATAGCTGGGCCAAATTGTGGTTCCATTCCAAGTTTTCTAAGCAGTCTCCATACTGCTTTCCATAGTGGTTGCACCATTTTGCAATCCCACTAGCAATGTATGAGTGTACCTTTTTCTCCACATCCTTGCCAGCACTTATTGTTGTTTGTGGATAATTGCCATTCTGACTGAAGTGAGATGAAACCTTAGAGTAGTTTTGATTTGCAATTCTCTAATTGCTAGAGATGTTGCACATTTTTTTCATATATTTGTCAATCAATTGTGTATATTCTTCTGTAAAGTGTCTGCTCAGTTCCTTTGCCCATTTATTAATTGAGTTATTCATTTTATTGGTGTTAAGTTTTTTGAGTTCTTTATATATCCTGGAGATTAGTGCTTTATCTGATGTGCATGTAGTAAAGATTTTCTCCCATTCTATAGGTTTTCTCTTCACATTAATGATTGTTTCCTTTGCTGAGAAGATTTTTAGTTTGACTCCATCCCATTTATTGATTCCCAATTTTATTTCTTGTGCTTTATGAGTCTTGGTAAGGAAGTCAGATTCTGAGCTGATGATGAAGATTTGGACCTGCTTTTTCTTCTATTAGGCACATAATCTCTCCTCTAATTCCTAGGGCCTTGATCTACTTTGAGATGAGTTTTATGCAGGTGAAAAATAGGAGTTTAATTTCATTTTGCTGCATATGAATTTCCACTTTTCCCAGCACCATTTGTTGAAGGGAATATCTTTTCTCCAATGTATGTCTTTGGCACCTTTGTCTATGAGATAATTGTATTTATGTGAGTTTGTCTCTATGTCCTCTATTCTGTACCGTTGGTCTACCAGTCTATTTTGGTGCCAATACCATGCTATTTTTGTTACTATTGCTCTGTAGTGTGCTTTAAGGTATGATATTGTGATGCCACCTGCTTCACTCTTCTTGCTGTGGATTGCTTTGGCTATTCTAGGTCTCTTATTTTTCCAAATTAATTTCATGACTGCTTTTTCTATCTGTGAGGAATAGATTCGTTCATTCATTCATCTGTGAGGGATGTCATTGGGTTTTAATTAGAATTGCATTAAATCTGTATAACGCTTTTGGTAGTTTGGTCATTTAGACCATATTAATTCTGCCTATAAAAGATGAAGGGAGATCTTTTCATTTTCTAAGTTCTTTAATTTCTTTTTTTAAGTGTTCTGTGGTTTTCATTGTAGAGGTCCTTCACCTTTTTTGTTAGGTTGATTCAATGTATTTTAATCTTTTTGAGGCTATTGTGAATGGGGTAGTTTTCCTAATTTCTCTTTCAGAGGATTCATCACTGATGTACTGAAATGCATTTGATTTATGGGTGTTGATTTTATAGCCTGATACTTTGCTGAATTCACTTATTAGTTCTAGAAGTTTTCTGGTGGAATTTTTCAGATCCTCTTAGAATCATGACATCAGCAAATAGTGTTAGTTTGAGTTATTCTTTTCCTGTTTGTGTCCCTTTAATTTCTTTTGTCTGTCTAATAGCTCTGCCTAGAATTTCTAGAACCATGTTGAATAAAAGTGCGGAAAAAGGGCATCCCGGTCCTATTTCAGTTTTTAGAGGGAATGCTTTCAGTTTTTCTCCAATTATAATGATGCTGACCTTGGGCTTAACATAGATAGCTTTTAAAATGTTGAGATGTGTTCCCATTATCCCTAGTTTTTCTAGCATTTTGAACATGAGGGGTTGCTGTATTTTTTTGTTTGTTTTTGCTTAATAAATATAAGTTTATTAAGTATTATGGTGAGAACATCTAGGGTTATTATTTTTAGTTTATTTTTTATTTAATTTGTTATATACGACAGCAGAATGTATTACAATTCATATTACACATATAGAGCTCAATTTTCCATATCTCTGGTTTTATACAAAGTATATTCACACTTTTGTGTCTTCATACATGTACTTAGGGTAATGATGTCCATCTCATTCCACCATCTTTTCTACCCCCATACCCCATCCTCTTCACTCCCACCCCTTTGCCCTCTCTAGAGTTTGTCTAATCCTCCAATGCTCCCCTTCCAACCCCACTATGAATCAGCCTCGTTATATCAGAGAAAACATTTGGCATTTGGTTTTTTGGGATTGACTAACTTCACTTATTATATTCTCCAACTCCATTCATTTACCTGCAAATGCCATTATTTTATTCTCTTTTAGTGCTGAGTAATATTCCATTGTGTATATATACCAGAGTTGCTTTATCTATTCATCTACTGAAAGATATCTAGGTTGTTTTCACAGTTTAGCTATTGTGAATTGTGCTGCTATAAACAATGATGTGGCTGTGTCCCTGTAGTATGCTGTTTTTAAGTACTTGGTATGGACTGAAGAGTGGGTTAACTGGGTCAAATTGTGGTTCCATTCCCAATTTTCCAAGGAATCTCCATACTACTTTCCATATTGGCTGCACCAATTTGCAGTCCCACAGCAGTGTATGAGTGTGCCTTTTCCCCCACATCCTCACCAACACTTATTATTGTTTGTATTCTTAATAAATGCCATTCTGACTGGAGTGAGATGAAATCTTAAGAGTTGTTTTGATTTGCATTTCTTTAATTGTTAGAGATGTTGAACATTTTTTATATATTTATTGATGGATTGTATATCATCTTCTGAGAAGTGTCTTTTCACTTCTTTGCCCCATTTATTGATTGTGTTATTTGGATTTTTTTTTTTTTTTGGTGTTTAGCTTTTTTAGTTCTTTATATATCTTGGACATTAGTGCTATATCTTGTGTATGAGTAGTAAAAATTTCACCCATGATGTAGGCTTTCTACTCACCTCACTGATTATTTCTGTTGGTAAGAAGAAACTTTTAAATTTGAATCCATCCCATTTGTTCATTCTTGATTTTAATTCTTGTGCTATAGGAGTTTAATTAAGGAAGTTGGGGCCCAATATGACATGATGCAGATTTGGGCCTACTTTTTCTTCTATTAGATGCAGGGTCTCTGGTTTAATTCCAAGGTCCTTGATTCCACTTTGAGTTGAATTTTGTGCATGGTGAGAGATAGGGGTTTAGTTTCATTTTGATGCATATGGATTTCCAGTTCTCCCAGCACTGTTTGTTGAAGAGGCTACCTTCTCTCCAATGTATGTATTTTGGCACCTTTGTCTATTATGAGATAACTGTATTTATGTGGTTTTGCCTCTGTGTCTTCTCTTCTGTACCATTGGTCTATCAGTCTACGAGTCTATTATGCTGGTTTTGTTACTATTGCTCTGTAGTATAGTTGAAGGTCTGGTATGGTGATGCCACCTGCTTCACTCTTCTTGCTATGGATTGCTTTAGCTATTCTGGGTCTCTTATTTTTCCAGATGAATTTTACGACTGCTTTTTCTATTTCTATGAGGAATGCCATTAGGATTTTTATTGGAATTGCATTAAATCTGTATAGTGCTTTTGGTAGTATGGTCGTTTTGATAATATTAATTCTGCCTATCCAAGGACAAGGGAGATCTTTCCATCTTCTGAGATCTTTCTTGACTTCTTTCTTTAGCATTCTGTAGTTTTTGTCAAGTAGATTCCCAAGTATTTTATTTTATTTTTTTTTTGAGGCTATCATAAATGCGGTAGTTTTTCTCATTTTCCATTTAGAGGATTTGTCACTGTTATACAGAAATCCCTTTGATTTATGAGTGTTAATTTTATATCCTGGTACTTAGCTGAATTCATTTATTAGTTCTAGAAGTTTTCTAGTAGAACTTTTGGATCTTCTAAGTATAGAATCATATCAATCACAAATAGTGCTAATTTGAGTTCTTTTCCTATCTGTATCCCTTTAATTTCTTTTCTCTGTCCAATTGCTCTGACCAGTGTTTCAAGAACTATGTTAAATAGAAGTGGTCAAAGTGGGCATCCCTGTCTTGTTCCATTTTTAAGAGGGAATATTTTCAATTTTTCTCCATTTAGAATGATGTTGTCCTGTGGCTTAGCATAGATAGCTTTTATAATGTTGAGATATGTTTCAGCCATCGGATTGGTACCCCCCTTCCACTGCTGCAGGAGCCCTGTTTGGGGAGATGGCTTAAATTGCGGTTGACTATGGGCTTTGGACATGTTTGGGCATTGGCGCCTTCCGTAGTCTCATGGGACTTGGCCCGGGATCTTGCGAGACTTGGCCGGAGATCTCAAGGGACTTGAGAGAGATTGCGGAGGAGGTCTGCGTCATTTTGGAGGTTAGAGGAGCGTGGACGGCATGTCGGGGTGTAGTTAGAGCCAGAGAGAAATGTTATCAGAATAAAGAGCTGTTTGTTTCCAGTTCGTCTCTAAACTTCTTCCCGCGGCTTCTTTGCTCCAAGCGGCCATCGCTTCAGGTGACCTCCGCAATCTCTCTCAAGTCCCTCGAGATCTCTGGCCAAGTCTCGCAAGATCCCGGACCAAGTCCCGTGAGACCACAGAAGGCGCTAATGCCCAAACATGTCCAAAGCCCATAGTCAACCGCAATTTAAGCCATCTCCCCAAACAGGGCTCCTGCACGCTGCCATCCCCAGAGCTCCTACACCCATCAGGCCTTTCACAGTGGGAACTGACCATTGATCGTCCGGCAGCCCTGCCTGTGGCTCGTATGGGGAGGACTGCACCCCACCTAGTCCTTCCTGGCCACAGTGGACCTCACAGAGCTCTCACTCTCTCGCTCTCTTGCTCTTTCTTTCTCTCTCCATGCCCTTCCCCTCTCCTGGGAGTAGTTGAAGAAAGCCCTTCTTGGCCTCTGGCCTACTCCAGACTTGGGTCTTATTGCTCCAATTTGGAACAGGACACAGCGTAGGTTGGCCCATTGTCCTCGGTCCCTTGGACCCCATGTCTGTTTGACTCCAATGACAACTGGGTCTCTCTTCAGGGGAATGCTTCTAAGGATAATATATTTCTCCTCTTTGGAACGGGAAAATGGGGGCTTCTTCATCTCTCTCGGTTGACCCACTCCTCACTCTCATCCTCGCTCTTTTCCTCTGTTTCGCTATCACTCACATTTTGTCGCTCTCATGCCCACTTCTATCCATCCCAGCCCACTATCCCCTACAATGCCTCTTAAACAAGCTATCCACTCTTGGCCTAACTCCCGATATACAACCAGCAAGACTTGTCAAGTTTTGCATCCAAGATTGGCCCATGTACCCCTTAGATAACCAAAACAAATGGCCTGCTACTGGGTCCCTGGATCTCTCTATACTGAGAGATCTTTTCAACTTCTGCAAGCAATCAAACAAATGGGTAGAGATTCCATATATTCAAGCTTTTTCCCTCCTCCATTCAAATCCCTCACTCTGTACCTGCTGCAACACCGAAAATATCCTCCTTGCCTGTCAACCGGCTGCTCCCCTACCATCCCCCTCCTTTCTTGATTTTGATACTGCGGACAAGCCACCCCTATACCAACCTGAAACCTCTCCTCCTCCCTCGGCCCCTCCAGCCCCACTTCTACCCACTCCTGCCACCTCCTCCTTCAGCCCACCCCCTCATGCGATCTCGCACAATGTCTCCTCACCCTCCTTCACATGCTCCCACTCAAGTCCTGGCCCCACTCCAGGGAAGTTGCGAGTCCAGAAGGAATTGTTTGTGTTCATGTTCCCTTCTCAACGACTGAGGTAGTGCAAATTTAGAAATGGTTGGTCTCTTATACCACGGACCCCACTAAATACCTCAGGGAATTTCAATGGGTCCTCCAAGCTTATAGCCTCACGTTCCATGATATATATATATATATATATATATATATGATTCTGGCAAATACCCTCCTTCCTGAGGAGTGTAGGAGAGTCTGGGAGCAAGCAAGGGCCTATGATGATGAGAACCATAGAACCAACCCAAATCATCCTGTTGGACCTCAGGCTGTCCCTGAAAGGGACCCTAACTGGGACAATAATTCCCCAGGGACATGAGAGATCAGTTTTCCACTTGTATACTAGCTGGTCTTAACCATGCAGCACAAAAGGCCATTAATTTTGACAAGCTGCAGGAAATCATACAGAAAAGGGAAGAGACCCCCTCCAATTTTCTTGATCGACTGACAAAAGCTTTCCAACGATACACTAATTTAGATCCTGAATCTCCAGGGGGACATCAGGTCCTTATGACTTACTTTCTGTCCAAAAGTTACCCTGACATAAGGGTTAAATTGAGAAAATTAGAACAGGGACCTGCAACACCTCAGACTAAGATCTTGGCCAAGGCCTTTAAGGCCTATCATAATAGAGATGAGAATACCAAACGCCGTAGGTTTCAGAAATATGAAAAGGCAGAACGAACAAAATTTCAAATGCTGGTCCAGGCTTTACAAGGCTCCGACTCTCGGGCCTCACAAACAGGGGGCCATTACCCCACACAGAGGGGACCTCCAGGGCCCTGTTTCAGGTGCAGGAAAGAAGTACACTGGGCTAGAGCTTGCCCCAACCCCAGGCGTACTACACACCCATGTCATAAATGCTCCAAGATGGGCCACTGGAGTGTCAATTGCCCCAGTTCCCGCAGTGGGATTGGACCAGTCATAAAACCCAGACCAGTCGTGAAACCCAGCCTGCTGGGACTGGCTGCGGAAGATAGACAGGGCCCAGGGGTTCCTCTCCCGACAGTTGACATCACCACACAGGAACCTAGGATCAAACTTCTTGTTGATGGCTGCCCCCAAAATTTCCTACTAGATACGGGAGTCACTTTCTCAGTCTTGAGGGAGTTTTGGGGGCCCACCACCATATTATCCCCTATTGTTGGGGTAGAGAGATACACCATTAAACCCCCGCAAGACTCCCATGCTGTCTTGCCACCTCCACCTCCATCCTTTGGCCATCAGTTTTTAGTAATGCCTCAATGTCCCGTGCCTTTACTGGGCTGAGATATACTGGCCAAATTTCAGGCCTCAATTGTGCTCTTTGACCTGCCTCACTCAGTTGTACTCCCCGATTCCTCTCACTCCATCTGCAACTCCATTTTTCTCATCACATTAGAAGTTAATAACCTTAAAACAACCTCTGGTTACCCTACCCCTGCCCATCTGCTAGACCCCAAAGTTTGGGACATTCAGACTCCCTTCCTTGCTCACTGTAAACTGTACACATACACCTTAAAGGCCCTCAGTGTTACCTCAACAAAGCCCAGTACCCACTTCTGGCCACTAGCCTCAGAGGTCTCCAACCTATTATCTCAGACCTCCTGCGGAAACGCTTTCTCCGACCCACTCATTCCCCTTATAATACTCCCATATTGGCAGTTAAGAAGTCCAATAGGTCTTACCAGCTAGTCCAAAATCTTCATCTTATCAAAGAGGCTGTCAGGCCCATATACCCTCTGGTCCCAAATCCTTATATCCCTAATTCCTTCCTTATCTACCCATTTCTCTGTCATTGATCTCAAGGATGCCTTTTTCACTCTCCCTTTAGCTCAGGAATCACAAGACCTCTTTGCCTTTACCTGGACTGATCCCAATACTCAACAGTCCCAACAATTGACCTGGACAGTCCTCCCTCAGGGTTTTCGCGATAGCCCTCATATCTTTGGAAAGACATTGGCTGCTGATCTCAAAGATCTTGAGTTTTCTGACTCCACTCTTCTGCAATATGTAGATGACCCTCTCCTCTGCAGCCCTTCCTTTTCCACAGCTCGTGAAGACTCTTACACCCTGTTGAATTTTCTTCCTTCTCGTGAATATCATGTTTCCCCATCTAAGGTACAACTTGCCCAGACCCAGGTAGTTTACTTATAGGAGTTCAGATCTCCCATCAATCAAAGGCCATTACCCTAGACCATAAAGCCCTCATTGAAGCTCTTCCATGTGCCAAGACAAAGGAAGAAATTCTTTTCTTTCTAGGGATAGTGGATTCCCAATTTCTCTCTTTATGCAAAACCCCTATATGATGCAGGTAAGGGGGTTAAGGAAAAGCCCCTCCCCAAAAGCATTTGGGCTGAGTTTAGGTATCTGCTGCAGGCACTATTACAGGCTCCAGCTCTTCACCTACCATACTTTCTTCAGCCATTCACCCTTTATGTCCATGAGATGAGGGGGTCTGTCTCTAGTTCTTATAGGTCAATATAAGGCCTCCACTTTTGCTCCCATTGCCTACCTTTCTAAACAACTTGATCCCACTGTTCACTGATGGGCCCCCTGTCTTTGGGCTCTGGCTGCTGCTTACCTAATTCTACAAGAGTCAAAAAAGCTGACCTTTGGTGCTCATATCGCTGTTGCCTCTCCTCACCATTTAAAAGATTTACTGACCTATAAGAGCCTTCAAACTCTTCCGACCTGCCGTGTTCTCTCTCTCCTTGTTTCTTTTCTACACAATTCTTCAATTTCTTTTCAGCCCTGCTCCTCTTTACACCCGGCTACACTCCTCCAGGTCTCCTCTGAGCCCCCAGAACATGATTGTATAGAGATGCTCGTGGCTTTAATCCCTCACCCTTCCCACATTCAAGAAGGACCGCTTCCTGATCCTTCCCTAATCTGGTTCACAGATGGCAGCTCTTTCGTTAAAGATGGGCAACGCTTTGCTGGTTATGCTATGGTCTCTCTATCAGAGGTTATGGAGGCAGCTCCCCTCCCTCCCAACAACACCACAAACTAACAGGCCGAACTAACAGCCATTTTTCATGTCTTCAGATTAGTGGCTGACCAAAACCTCTCCCTCTACACAGACTCAAAATACATCTATCATATTTTACTCTCTCATTCAGCGATATGGAAAGAACGGGGGCTCCTGACCACAAAGGGCTCCACAGTCAATAATTGCAAACTAATATCAAAGCTCTTACAGGCCTCTCCTCTGCCCAAACTAATAGGGACCTCTCATTGTCCCACACACCAAAAGGATGAGTCTCCCATGATTCAGGGCAACACAAAGGCAGATAGGGCAGCAAGGGAGGCAGCACTATCTTCTCCCTCTCTCCTGGCCTCAGTTCAATCCATCACCCAGACCTGCACATCTCCTTCCATACAATCAGTCCTCTCCTATCTTCACTCTCTTTTCCATCCTAACCCTCAGGTGCTTAAAACATTTGCTACCTCCTTCCTCACCCTGACTTCAGAAGACACACAGTTCCTCTATCAGCTTACCTTTAAGTGCACTGTATGTCAGTGCACCAATCCATGCACTCCTCTTAAACCAGGAACATTTTCCTCTCATGAAGTCGGGGTCAGTTTCCAGGAGCCAACTGGCAAATAGATTTCACCAACATGCCAAATGTTCAAAAACATAAGTATCTCCTGGTCTTGGAAGATACCGTCTCTGGATGGGTAGAAGCCTTTCCAACTTCCAACCAAAGGGCTTCCACAGTAGCTTCTATTTCAGTCTCAGAAATCTTTCCCTGCTTCAGGTTGCCCACATCCATCCAGTCTGATCATGGGCCTGAATTTATCTCTCATGTCACCCAAAATATTTCTACTTCTCTTAACATTCCTTGGGATTTTCACATCCCATATCAGCCCAAGTCTTCAGGGAAAGTAGAAAGGACTAATAGAACCCTAAAGGACAGTCTGACCAAACTCTCCCTGGAGCCTCACCTAGACTGGGTTAAGCTACTTCCTCTTGTCCTCTTTAGGCTCCGAGTTTTCCCCAAAAAACCATCCTCACTATCCCCTTTTGAGGTTATGTTTGGTTGGCCAGCTCTTCCACCCAGAATTTCCTCAATTCAAGGACCCTTGCCCAAAGACCTCTCTCTTCCCCTCTTGTCCTTCATCAGACATCAGCTATGGGCATGCCAAGATTGCATCCTGCCGGACCCAGGTAGACTCTCCACTTCATTCCCATCAACACCTGGTTCTTGGGTATATTTCTCCCTTCCCCAGGACACAAGAGCAGTCTCCCTTGCCCCAAATTAAACAGGCCCCTTCCATGTTGTGTTGTGTACACCTACGGCTGTTAAACATCATGAGACCTCAGGGAACTTGACATCTTGGATTCATATCTCCAGGCTGAAACCAGCTGCTCAACCAGCTGAGGATCCACAAAAGGATGACTCAAAATAATGTTTTCTGTCTTTTTTGTTCTGAACCTTTAATGTTTTCTGTCTTTCTTGTTTTGAACCTTTAACCAGTTTCTCCTTAGGGATCACCTGTTATTTCTCATCACCTCGAGGCAGAGCTTATCGGATCAATTACATGCTGAATGGCTCGCTCTAAGAGACCTATACCTTGCTCATGGGCCTCCTGCTCTCCATTGGCCTCTTTACCATAAGCCCTGTCAATGGAATACAAGCCAATGGACAATAATCCCTCTCTCCTTCTTTCTCTTTGTTGTAAGTTGCTGCCTTTAAGCCTACCTACCCATCTTGTCATATCCCCCCATAACACCCCACATCACCCCATTTCAGCAGTAAGTAGCCAGACCGACACATGACACCCCACTTCCTAAGAAAACAAAAAGGGTAATGGTAGATGGATAGGCTTAAAGGTCACCAAAAGTTCACCCTGTTCCACAGGCAGAGGGTCAAAAGGTTGCTCTGTTCTCTGGGCAAGGATGTTTCATCATCCCCAGGTAGGATCCAATAGGCTTAAAGTTCACGCTCCCCCCATGGGCAAAGAGCCAATAATGTCAAAGTTCACTCTGGTAAACCCCCCACCAGTAATCCTTATATAAACTCCTGTTCACTCGAATTTTGAGAGCCAGCAAGACAAAGAGCCAGAGACACGATGAGGAGAGCGAGACAACAAGAGAGCCATACGACAAGAAGAGAAAAGTGACAAGAAAAGAGACCACAAAGATGGAGAAGAGGCAGCCACTGTACACTTACCCACTGTCTCCAGCCTGATGGCAGCTGCCCCAGCCAATGGCTCCAGAGATTGCAGCCAGTGCAATCATACTCCCACCTTCCATTCAGAGCTTGCACACTCTTCCACCAGAGCTTGCACACTTCCTGAGCACACTCCCCTCTCCCTGACTCCTTTCTCCTATCAGAGCTTGCACACTTACCTCCCCCTGATTCCTCTCCCCATTCCTTTTCTACCCTTAACCAGCCATAAAGGCTGGTGAATAAATCCCTTGGCTGCATGCCTGTCCCTGGTGTGATTTTCACCCTTCAGTTATCCCTAGTTTGTCTAGTGTTTTATATATGAATGGTTGCTATATTTTTTGGATGCTTTTTCTGCATCTACTGAGATGATCATATGATTCTTATATTTAAATCTATTGATATGATGAATTACATTTATTGAATTGCATATGTTTTTCATCCCTGGGATGAACCCCACTTGATTGTGGTACACTACCTTTTTGATATGTTTTTGTATTCAGTTTGCCAGAATTTTGTTGAGAACTTTTGCATCTGTGTTGATATATTGGTCTGAAGTTTTCTTCCTTGATGTGTCTTTGCCTGGTTTTGGAATCAAGGTGATTTTGGCCTCATAGAATGAGTTTGGAAGTGCTCCCTCTTTTTCTGTATCACAAAATAATTTGTGGAGTATTAGTATTAGTTCTTCTTTATGGATCTTGCAGAACTCAGCTGTGTATTCATCTGGTCCTCAGCTTTATTTCGTTGGTAGGCTTCTGATGGTGTCTTTTATTTAATTGTTTGAAATTGATCTGTTTAAGCTGTGTATATCATCCTAATTCAGTTTGAGTAAATCATATGACTCAAGAAATTTGTTGATGCCTTTGATATTTTGTATTTTATTGGAGTACAAGTTTTCAAAATAATTTCTAATTATCTTCTGTATTTCTGAGATGTCTGTTGTGATATTTCCTTTTTCAGCATGGATGTTAGTAATTTGGGTTTTCTCTCTTCTTCTCTACATTAGCATGGCTACATTTTTGTCAATTAATTTTTTCGAAGAACCAAATATTTGTTTTGTCAATTTTTTAATTGTTTCTTTTGTTTCAATTTTATTGATTTCAGCTCTGATTTTAATTATTTCTTGTCTTCCTACTACTTTTCGTGTTCCCCCCACCACCCAGGGCTTTGAGATGTAATGTTAGGTCATTCATTTTTTTACTTTATCTTCTTTGAAGGAATGAATTCCATGCAATGAACTTTCCTCTTAGTACTACCTTCATACTGAAGCAGAGTTTTGTTGTATTAGTGTTCTCATTTACCTCTAAGAATTTTTTAATCTCCTCCTTGATGTCTTTTGCTATCCATTGTTCATTCAGTAGCATATTATTTAGTCTCCAGGTGTTGGAGTAGTTTTTATTTTTATTTTATCATTGATTTCTAATTTCATTCCATTATGATCTGATAAAATTCAGGGTAGTATCTCTACATTTTTGTATTTGCCAAGAGTTGCTTTCTGGCATAATATATGGTCTATTTTCGAGAAGGATCTATGTGCTACTGAGAAGAAAGTGTATTCGCTCATTGAATGATGAAATGTTCTATATATGTCAGTTAAGTCTAAGTTATAATTTTATTATTGAGTTCTATAGTTTCTTTGTTCAGCTTTTGTTTGGAAGATCTATCCAGTGCTGAAAGAGGTGTTTTAAAGTCACTCAAAATTACTGTGTTGTGTTCTATTTGACTCTTGAACTTGAGAAGAATTTGTTTGATGAACGTGGCTGCTCCATTGTTTAGGGCATATATATTTATAATTGTTATGTCTTGTAAGCGTATGTTTCCCTTGAGCAATATGAAATGTTCTTCTTTATCCCTTTTGATTAATTTTAGCTTGAAGTCTACTTTATTGGATATAAGAATGGAAACCCCTGCTTGCTTCCACATTCCAAGTGAGTGGTATGCTTTTTCCCAACCTTGCACCTTGAGTCTGTGGATGTATTTCCTATTAGATGAGTCTCCTGCAAACAGCATATTGTTGGGTCTTTTTTTTTAAATCCAATCTGCTAGCCTGTGTCTTTTCATTGGTGAGTTTAGGCCATTAATATTAAGGGTTATTACTGGGATTTGATTTGCATTCGCAGCCATTTTTGCTTATTTTTGTCATTTAATTTGACTTGGTTTCTCCTTTGATTAGTTTTCCCCTTAGTATAATACCCCCTCTGCTGATTTTCATTGTTATTTTTTATTTCCTCTTCATGGACTATTTGCCAAGAATGTTCTGTAGTGCAGGTTTTCTAGCTGTAAATTCTTTTGACTTTTGTTTATTGTGGAATGTTTTTGTTTCATCATCAAATATAAGTTTAATTTTGCTGGTTACAAGATTCTTGGTTGGCATCCATTTTCTTTCAGAGGTTGATATATGTTGTTCCAGGATCTTCTAGCTTTCAGTGTGCATGTTGAAAAATCTGCACATATCCTAATTGGTTTCCCCCCTATATGTAATGTGATTCCTTTCTCTCATGGTTTTAAATATTCTTTCCTTATTTTATATGCTAGGTATTTTCATTATAATGTGCCTTGGTGTGGTTCTGTTGTGACCTTGTACATTTGGCATCCTGTAAGCCTCTTAAATTTGGTTTTCCAATTCAATCTCCATGTTTGGAAAATTTTTCTGATATTATTTCATTGAATAGGTTGTTTATTCCTTTGGTTTGGAACTCTATGTCTTCCTCTATCCCAATAACTCTAAAATTTGGTATTTTTATGCATATTCCCATATTTCTTAAATGTTCTGCTCATGGTTTCTTACCATTTTCACTGTGTGATCTACAATTATATATAATTGTCTGAGGTCCTGTCTTCCAAGTGGTCTAATCTGTTGGTGATGCTTTCATTTGAACTTGTAATTTTGTTTATTGTATCTTTCATTTCAAGTGTTTCCATTTGGTTTATTTTAGAACTTCTATCTCCCTATTCAAGTAATTTTTTGCTTCTTGTATTTGTTTATGTAGCTCTTCATCGAAATTATGTTTTCCTGCCTATATTTGCTCTCTTATATCATCCTTTAATTCCCAGAACATTTTATTTATGTACATCCTGAATTCTTTCTCTGTCATTTCTTATGCTGTGCTGGCTATGGATTCTAATAATGTGGTTTCTTGATTTGTTTGGGCACTTTCTTTCCTCGTCTTGTTGCTCATGTGTCTTCCATTCTAGCACTGAGGATTTGAGGCATTACCCTTTTTAAACCTATAGGCTTATAGTGCCCCTGTAGGGTTGAAATACCTCTCCTTTGAGTGGAAGGACAATGTTAACAGATGCCAATATAAACAATATACAAGCTAAAAACAAATGGTTGCTATTAGCAGGTTTACCATTTGGTCACAATGTATGGAAATGGTAAATTCATTTATTATCTATAATATAATCATTAGGTTTGTAAAAGGCTTTAATGTTTCTGCCAGTGGAAAAGGAACAGGGAGTGAGGTGTAGGATGATATGCTGCGGAGGTAGGAGGTGAGGATATAGAGTTATTATATCTTAGGAAGTGCAAATAAGTAATCTAAAGAAGAAGGTTAGTAGCAGGAGAATAGAGAGGAAGTAATTTTGGGTAGACAAGTAAGTGGGGAAAACAGTAGATTACATAAAACAAACACACATATAAAGAAAAATACAAAATATTAAAATAGTAAAAATTGGAGGAAAAACAACACAACTATAATATACTATTCAGTCATCTCAGTCCTCAATATCCTAATTCATGCAAAGTAGTTGGTTGGTAATGTGAGGGTGGGATAATAGAGAGGGAGAAGGAAGACAAAAATCTTGAAGGAAGAAACGAGGATTGTTTTGGTTGAAGATCAGCATGTTTCCTGCTTCCTTTCTCATCCAATAGATGAGGTTGTCTGTTTTTAGCTGGCATCTCCGCCCTCAGGATGGTTGTTGCCGCCTGCAGCAAGGAGACTGCAGGAAAGAAATCAGAGGCAGACTGGGAATGAGTGGTTCCTTTATTGTTTCTTCTTCTTCTTCTTCTTCTTCTTCTTCTTCTTCTTCTTCTTCCTTCTTCCTTCTTCCTTCTTCCTCCTCCTCCTCCTCCTCCTCCTCCTCCTTCTTCTTCTTCTTCCCTCTTCTTCTCTCTTCTCCCTCTGCTGATTCCACCCCCAAGTCTGTTTAAATACTCTTTAACCATCACAGGTGCATTAGTTCTCTTAACAGGCATACACGAGTCTCATCACAAGCTCAACTTAATGCTACAGCACGTAGTGCCCACGAGCTACTACAAAAGTCAGGTGTAAATTGTAGTAAACAAAGCCTTGCTTCTGACAAACAAGTAAGTGCCACCTCTTGGCTCTCAGCCAGTTGCCATCTTAGAGCTACTTCCTCATCAAAGGCTCTTACAGAATGTGACAGTAACCAAGGTGGGAGGGTTGATACTGGGTGGAGGGCACCTGGAAGTAGAGTGTGGCACCTGCTGGTCCCCAAAGGGAGACTGCACCTCAAGGATCTCTTTTTTTTAAAACATTATTTTTTATTCTAATTTGTTATGCACGTTTGCAGAGTACATTTCATTTCATATTACATATAAAGAGCACAATTTTTCAAGTTGCTGGTTTTATATGAAGTATTTTTACAACAATTGTGTCTTCATACATGTATTTAGGGTAATCATGGATAACTCAGTCTGCCCTTATTTCAAGGGTCTCTTTTAAGGCCTGCTTGTATGATATTAGGTCACCTAAAGACCTCCCAGTTTCTGGTCTCTATGTTAGTTTCTAAACTGTATCACGCTCACCCTCTCCCTTACTACTTCCTGATAAGGGACCTTTCTCTTCAGGGGTCTTGTGTGTGATGCTTGGTGCGTTGTGCACCTGCCTCTAAGAACTGTTTTGTGATGGGCAGTCACTGTGCTGGTAACTGGCTGCTGGGGGGAGGGGAGAGTTTAGAAAATGGGTTCCTGGCCAGCTGGAGTTCCAAACAGGGAGTTGCCATCACTAAAGATGGTGATGAAGGTGACCCAACATGGAAGTGGCTGCTTTCAGCGATGGGGTAATGTGTCAGGTGGGGGGTAGTCTGACAATGGCATCGGACAATGTGTTCAGAGATGAGCTCTGGAGCATTCAGTGTGTTGCTGTTGGCTGTCTTCAGAGCTTGTGTGAAGTTCCCAGGTGCAGGCAGGCTACCACGTGTAGGGGACTATCTCCATTACTACAGAGTCCCAAGATGGAGGCAACCAGGTGAGCCCCATGTTGGTAGGTGGGGGTCCACCCAGGAGTGGTGGCTGGAATTCTTGTGTGTGGGTAGCTGCTGGGTGTCCTGCCTGGGAGCAGCATCTGGGATTTCTGCTTGGTTGGGTGGCTGAAAGTTCTGCACTGGTGCTGATGCCAATGCTGATGGTTCCACTTGGTACTCTGTAGTCCTGTGTGGGCAAGTAGTTGGGAGACAACTGATGCTGAGGCCTAGAGCCCTGCACAATAACAGTGGCTGTGATTCCTGCACGGGAGCAGGCATATGGCTTGCAGAGAAGCAGTATTCTCACTACTTGAGTCCCAGGTCATGGAGTGACACACAGAATGTTGCCTCCCTCTCTCCCGCCATCTTGGATCCCACATCGAGGTGCTGTAGTTAGTCAAATGTTTTTTCTGCATCTGTTGAGATGATCATCTGGTTTTTGTTTTTAAGTCTATTGATGTGATGAATTATATTTATTGATTTCCATATGTTGAACCAACCTTGCATCCCTAGGTTGAACCCCACTTAATCGTGGTGCACTATCTTTTTAATGTTTTTGTATGTGATTTGCAAGAACTTTATTGCAGACTTTTCATCTATGTTCATCAGAGATATTGGTCA
>CM046674.1:16632614-16670752 GCA_025594165.1 Tamias sibiricus | reverse complement strand
TATCAGGATAATGCTGCCCTCATATAATGATTTAAGAAAGTTTCCTCTTCTTAAATTATATGGAAAATATGGGAACATTATATTTATTCTTCTTTAAATGCTTGGTTGAATTCATGAGTGAAGACATTAGGACCAGGGCTTTTCTTTATTGAAGAGATTTTGATTAGGCATAAATCAACTCAGATTTTCCATTTACTCATGATTTCATCTTAGTAGGTATTATGTTTCTAGTATTTTGACTATTTCATGTAAGTTATCCAATGTGTTGGCATACAGTTGTTCAGACTACTCACTTCTAATCCTTTTACTTCTTCAGAATTTTTTATAATGTATCCACCTTCAGTTCTTAATTTAGTAATTTGAATCTTCTTTTTGTCTTAGTCCATCAACCTAAATATCGGTCAATTTTACTGATATTTTCAAAGAACCAACTTTTGGCTTAATTGATTTCATTTTACTTTATTTATTGATGCTATAATCCCTGTATTCTTTCTTTTGCTAGCTTTAGGTTTGTTTTGCAGTTCTTTTGGTTCCTTAAGGTATAAAGGCAGATGGATAATTTGAGATCTTTCTTTTTTTTTTTTTTTAATATAAGCATTTGGGGGACACCTGTAATCTCAGTGACTTGGGAGGGTGATGCAGGAAAGGGAAAGTTTGACATTGGTGTTGGCAACTTAGTGAACCCCTCAGCAAATTAGTGAGACCCTGTCTCAAAATAAAAAAGGGGGGCTTGGGATGAAGCTCAGTGGTGATGCCCTTGGGTTCAATCCTTAGTACCAAAATAATAATCACAATCATAATACTAATAAATTTTGTTTCTTAATACCACTTTCTCTTTGTCTTGTCTTAGAATATTGTATCTTCATTTTAATTCACCTGTAAACATTTTCTAATTTCCCTTGAGATTTATTCTTTGATTCATCAGTTGTTTAAGACTGCATCTTACAAATTTGTAAAATTTTTCAGTTTTACTTCTGTTACTGATTTTTAATTTGATTCTGTTGTGACCAGAGAAGAGCCTTTGTATGATATTAATGTGTTAATCCTGTGGAGAATACATTTGTGGCCTACTGTATGATCTATCCTGAAGAGGTACATGTACACTCAAGAAGACTGTGCATGCTGCTGTTGTGGGGTAGAGTGTTTTGTATATGTCTGGTAGATACGGTTGGTAAGTTCTGTATTTCCTTGTTTATTTTCTGTCCTATTCATTATTATAGAAAGTATGGTTTTGATGTTGCCAACTATTATAGAACTGTTCATTTTTCCCCTTACATCTATCAGCATTTGCTATGATATATTGTGGGTTGTTATTAGCACATATATATTTATCATGTAATCTTGCTGTTTTGAGCCTTTTATTGACATATAATGTCTTTCCTTGTATCTTTAAACTACTTTGATTTAGAATCCATTTTCTTTGATATTATAGTCACACTACTCTGTTTTTTATTACTGTTTGCATTGAATATCTTTGTTCGTCCTCTCACTTTCCACCTATTAGAATATTTATGTCTAGAGCGAATCTCATATAGAAAGCTTAAAGTTAAAGCATGTTTTTTTTTTTTTAATTCACTGTTTATATCTGTCCTTTGATGAAGGGTTTAAAGCATTTAAAGTCATTAGTAATAATGAAGAACTTACTTATTGTGCTATTTCTTTTCTATGCGACTTAAAGCCTTTTATCCTTTACTTACTGCATGGTACTGTCTTTTGTTTTATTATTATTTTTAATTAATTTGGTTTTTATTCTAAGATGTTATGAATGACAGCAGAATGCATTACTTTTGTTTAATTTTTGATGGAATGTTTAAATTCTATGAACTCATTCCTTTATGTGTATGTTCTTCACCTGTTAAATTCTTTGAGTTTAGCATTCTAAAGTAATAACACCCTAATTTCTATTTATACCAGTTTAATTCAGTAAAAACTCAGCTCCTTTTTAGCTTCTTCCCCACACCTACCCATTGTTGATGCAAAACAATTGCATCCTTATGCATTGTATGCCCCAAAACATAATAAGTCTTTTGAATACATTGTACCTTAAATTATATAGAAAACAGAATGTGAATAAATGAATGTTACAATAATACTAGCTTTTACAATAATTAAGAGTGTATTCGTTTCTTCAATCATGTTCAAAATAGTTATTATAAATTATTTTTACAATAATACTAGCTTTTACAATTATTTGTATTTATCTTTACAAATGTATTTTCCACATGTTTCTGAGTTCCTCTGTAGTATTCTTCCATTTCACCTAGCAGAACTATATTGAGTATGTCTCATAAGGCAGGTCTAGCATCAAGGAACTTCCTCAGCCTTTGATTTCCTGAGAATGTCTTAATTTTTCTTCACTTTGGAAAGAAAGTTTTGCCAGATATTATATTCTTGGTTAGCTTTTTTCTTTCTTTTAGCACTTCGAATTCATTGGTCCACTGCCTTCTGGCTTTTAATGATTTCTGTGAGAAATCTACTGATAATCTTATTGAAGATTCTTTGTATGTGATAAATTGTTTCTCTCTTACTGCTTTCAAGATTCTCCCTTTGTCTTTTAAAAAATTATTGGGGCATAATTATACAGAATAGTGGGTTTCATTGTGGCACAATGTGTACATGCACATAACATAGTTTAATCAATTTCATTGCCTAGTACCTCCCCTTGCCTTACCCTTCCCTCCTCCCCCCTGACTCCTTCCTCTACCCTACCTGTCTCCCTTTTATTTTCATGAGATTCCCTTTTGTCCTTTTTATCCTCTAGTTCCCACATATGAGAGAACAAATATGATCCTTGACTTTCTGGTTCAATAACTTGGCTTTTGTGGATTGTACTGCTGTAAACAAGATATGCATGTGTGTCTCTAGTCTCTAGTATACTGACTTTTTTAAAAAAACAAATATGAAGGAGTGGTATTCCTGAATACTCCAGTGGTTCAATTGCTAGTCTTTTGAGAAATCTTTATAATTATTTCCACAGTAGCTGTGCTAATTTACAGTCCCACCAGCAGTGCATAAATTTTCCTTTTTCTCTGCATTCTCCTCAGCATTTATTGTTATTTGTATTTTTTATGATTATCATTTTAAGTGGGGTGAAATGAAATATCAATGTTGTTTTGATTTACACTTTCCTGATGGTTAAGATGTTTAGTGTTTTTTCACATTTATTAGCCATTTGAGAAGTCTGTTTAATTCATTGGTCCAGTTGTGTTTTGTGTTATTTGTTTTGTTGGCATTAGGTTTTTGAGTTCTTTGTTTATTATGGGTGTCAGTCCTCTGTCAGAAGAGTAGCTGGAAAAGATTTTCTCCCATCTTGCATGCTCTGTCTTCACAGTGTTGTTTCCCTTTCTGTGCAGAAGCTTTTTAATTTGATATTATTTCATTTATTGATTCTTGGTATTTTTCTGGACTATTGGAGTCCTATTGATGAATTTAGTGACTGCATCTATATGTTGGGGTGTTTCCTTTATGTTTTCTTCTAGCACTTGCAAGATTTCAGGTCTAATTGCTAGGCCTTTGACTTTAGTTGACTTTTCTGCAGGGTGAGTGATAGAGGTCTGTATTCATTCTTATGTATATGTATGTCCAGTTTTCCCAGCACCATTTGTTTAAAAGGCTGTCTTTTCCCCCAGTGTATGTTTTTGGCACCTTTGTCAAGCATCAAATGACTGTATCTGTTGGGTTGGTCTCTCAGTATTTGACTCTATTCCAATTGGTCTAAAAGTCTGTTTTTATACCAGTACCATGCCATTTTAGTTACTATGGCTCTGCAGTACATTTTGAAATCAGGTATTGTGGTAGCTCTACTATTTTACTGATTGCAGAATAACTTTGGTTATTTTGGGTATTTTGTTCTTCCACATGAATTTTAGGACTATTTTTTCTAGTTCTGTGAAAAATGTCATTTGGTATTTTCATGGACATTTCATTGAATCTGTAGATAACTTTCAGTAGTATGGCCATTTTAATCATATTAATTCTGTCTCTTTATGAATGTGGAAAGTCCATACTGTAGTGTCTTCTATTTCTTGGCTTTTGACCATTTGATTCTACATGCCTTGGTGTATATTTCTTTTGAGTTCATCTTACTTGGAATTCATTTAGTTTCTTGGATGTTTATATTCCCCAAATATGGGAGCATACTTCTGGTGGTACACACAGCACAACATTCTGAATTGCTCCACCAGCTTTGATAAGTTTGGTTTCACATTCTCCTAGGGTATAGGAGCCTTTCAATTAGCTCCTGATTTGTCACTAAGAGAATTTGTCCATGACTGTTTGCTAAATTAGTAAATGACATTATACATTTCATTATTATAATGAAATTATACAACATTGATATGGATGGAGTATGAACAGTCTTTGAAATTTTAGGCAAACATCCATACTGTTAAAGTTGTGTGCATAATTCTTTAATATATGATCCCAATGTGTAAAATGTGAAGATAAAGTTAAAAAAAGGATAACGTGAGTATACCAAATTTTTAATGGTAGTGTCTTCTCTGGGTGATAGGATTATTTTTATTTTATTTACACATTTATATTATCTACATTGTCTGCATTTACTGTGTTTTAATCAGGAGAATGGCTATGGTAACAATAATGATTGACTAATTTGTTGTAAGTTCTCTGGATTTCTTTTTCTGATCTCTCCAGCTTGGAGTTTGCTATTTAATCTATATACCTAGAAATATAATGATTGAACTAAAAAAATGAAAGGATCCCATAATCTTTTTGGGGTTTATTGTACCCTGCTTAAGGTCTTGCCATGCTATACTGATGTATGTATATGTACACTTGCTTTTAATCTTGAGAAATATAGAAAAATAATATAAAGAAACTTACTTTTACTTCTAATCATGAAATAGAGGGGGTAGAATCCAATTTTGGCTCAGAATATAGAGAAAATTTTGACAGAAATTAAGGAAATGGAGAATTTTCTGTCCTCCTGTGCTTGAGTTCATGAACTAAAGGATTTTTTGAGTGATTAAATATCTAAGCCTAAAATACTGAGAAATCTCAGAAAAAAATATTCTTTATAAGCCTTATACCATCACATCACAACTGCCCAACGTTATACACCTCCCCTGGTTATGTGAGTGGACAGTTTTCTCCCAGTCCCAAATTTTTATCTACATAGCTTGATTTAGTGTGTTTCATGGGGACAATACCATACATTAAATAAATTAAATCGTAACTAGCAGTGACAATTAATATGTGAAAAGTCAATTGATAATTTTATCAGAAATTCAGCAAGCAGTTTGATACAGCAACTTGCTAGTATTTTTGTTTGTTTTCTTCACATGTTCCACATTTTTATGGTTTGTAGGGGGGCATGGAAACTACCATTTCGTTAAGAAATAAGCTGCATTTTTTTCTGCTGCCAAGAACAAAAAAAATATGAGTAAAATAATCTGTTTTACTGCTAGCTTTGTTTGTTTTTCTTCTAGTTTTGAAGCCCTATTTTTGGAAATAGAAGAAAGAAAGGAAGAGCTGGGCATTGCTGTCTTTGGTATCTCTATGACTACCTTGGAAGAAGTTTTCTTCAAGTAAGTAATAATAATGAGAATGGGCTGAGCAAAACCTCCCCTCCTAACATCCATATTTTGTTCTGTCAGTAGATTGTTAGTGAATGCTAATCCGTGAATCCCAGACAAATCAATTTATGCCTTTTCTCCCTGGATGAACAGTGCTGCTAATATTAGTTTAGGGACTAGCGTTGACAGCAGAATTCAGAGAGCTGGGAATGCAGGATGTTCAGTGCAAATTTTAGGCTAGGAAACTGTGTGAAACAACTAACCCCAGGTACAGAACACCCAGGGTGGGAAAGTATGCAGAAGGAATATTACATGTGAATGACATGGGGTTAGATTGGGTGGCTCTATCTTTCAAGGGTAAAGTGGTTGGTTAGGATTGGCTTTAAGGATAGACAAATTATGTAGTCAAAGCAGAATCCTGGGTTTAAATTATACGTCTTATTGGGGTAAACTTTAAAATCTTGATTTAGTCATAACACTGTAAGCTACTTAGGTTACATATGGTTTTTATTCTCAGATTGCCCTATGAAATTTCAGAGAAGATACTGACAGAATTCAGGATACTACTTAAGCGAAGGCCAGTTGCTCAAATGTCAGAACACTTCAAAAAGTAGTTTCTGAGATACAGACTTCATCTTCTCAGACTGAGAAACAGTCTTGTCAGTCTCAGTCCCCACACAGGGACATGAATCTCAGGCTAACAAATCCTGACAATGCCACATGATTAATTTGGAATAAGAACTAGAACCAGGGGAAGAAAATATATTTTTCCAGCTCTTTGTCTTTTCTATAGCCCACTAAAAATTCATCTTTAAGATTCAAAGGGAAATTTTATTTTCTTTAGAGAGCATATTTTGTCATTTTTGTGTATTGGCTCCCTGTTATAGTAAACTAGTTTTTCCCCTATAACTAATGATTAAATATCCATGGCCTAGTGAAAACAGTATGGGCATCAACATCAAATAAATTTAAGTTTGTATCATGACTATATACCATATGCTATTTTCTAGATTTCATGCAGTTTATTTAACATCTCCAAGAGTCAGTCTACTTCTTTTAAAGGAGTTACTATGAGGTGGATGTCATCACACAATGCTTATGTGATGTGTTAAAAAAGGTGCCATGATGACTCAAAAAGAACATTGTGAAACTGGTTAAACATAACCATGTATTGAGTTCCTACCATACGTCAGATACCATTTTAAATGTTTTTCAATGTATTATCATTTAATAAATATAATCAAATAGGTTCTGTTATATTTACCATCTTACAGATGAATATACATGTAGGGCATTATTATAGATTTCTTACATTTCCACAGAACTAATAAATGACTAAGTGAATGGAATTTTTCTTATGGTTTTTAGTTCTTTGTATGTGCCAAGCATATTTTTCCTGTTAAAAACATTCATTTTGCAAAATTTTTTGTCATTTCCTTTTTATTTGTATGTTTTCTTATTACAGAAATCAAAAATTATTACATATCCATCTGTAACAATATTTTAGAACTAATTATTTGTGCAGAAGAAAATATTTGCAATTCTAAAATTAGAAAAAAACATTTATTTATATTTTCTGTTAGCATTATTTTTATTTTACTCAGCTAAAATGAGTTTTATTACATGAGATCAGGGATTGGTTCTCATAGCCTCTACCCCAACTGGTTAATCAGTTATTGCACTGCCATTTATTTTAATTTTTTTTTAAATGTTAGGTCAAGTGTCTCTTTCCAGAATTTCTAATGCAGCTTTAGATCTTGAGCTTTTATTCTTAGGTAAATCTACATTTGCTAAAAAAACATTAATATTTGTTAATGCAGGCTTTCCTCTTTATATTTCATTTCAAAAATGATACAATGGTATTCTCTCACTTCAAATAGAAATATTACTTATTCATTAACTTTTTGACAAATTATTAAAAATTAAAATGCCCAAAACAATTCGGTAAAAATACCCAAACAATAAATGCTGGCAAGGATGAGGGAAAAAGGAAATCTTACACACTGTTGGTGGGATTGAATATTAGTACAGCTACCATAGAAGTAAGATTTGGGTTCCCCATAAAACTAAATGATTAGTTTACCACATGATTCAGCTATATATATACTACTCCTCAGTATTTATCTGAAGGACTTAGCACACTTTAGAGATATAGGCAGGCCTATGTTTATTGCAGCAGAATTCACAGTATCCAAGTTATGGAATGAGACTTAGTGGATAAACAAAATGTGGCATATATACACAATGGATTATTATTCAGCCTTGAAAAAGAATGAAATTAGTTTTTTATAGGAACTTGTAAGCAGTGTATTAACTGAAATAAACCAGACTCAGAAAGACAGAGGTCATACGTTTTCTCTCATATGTGGATGTTAGGGAGAAATAATAAAGATCATCATGAAGGTAAAAGTTAGATGATTAGTGTAGATGAAGGGAATCAGAGGGAGGGAGAAGGTAGGGGTAAGGGAGCTAGTAAGGTGAGAAATTAGTAATATTATGTAATATGCAAGTATAAGTATGCCCCAGTTAAATCCACTGCTCTATAATTAACATGCACCAAATAAAAATTCAAATTATAATTTCAAATCTTCTAACAACAAAAAAGTCAGGTATTAATGACTGACCTTCGAATTCTACCAATTATTTAAGAAAGAAAGAACATCAGTTCTATAAAAATTTTTCTAAGACATTTAAGGAGAGGAAATACTTAGCAACTCATTCTGTCAAGTTAAGATTACCCTGACACCAAAAACAGACAAAGATTACAAAAAGATAAAATCATACACCAGTATCTCCCATGGAAATAAATATGAAAATTGTTAACAAAATTTCAACAAGTAAATTTAGCTATATTTATAATAAAATTAGTAATAACAAAATTTATAATACATTACAAATCAGTGTGTATTTTTTCTCAAAAATATAAGGTGGGTATAGCAATTAAAAATCAATCAGTGCATGTTACTATTTTAAGAATCTTAAAAAGAAAAAACACATAATCATATCACTAGATGAGAAAAAACATTTCACAAAATCTAGCATCTATTCCTGCTTAAAACCCTGATTAGTATAGTAATGGTAGGGATCTTTCTCAAGCTGATAATGGGAATCTACAATAAATATACAGTAACATCATACTTTTTAATAAAAACAGAATGCTTTCTCCCTAAGATCAGAAATTTTAAAAAAGATGTTCCACTCTTCCATTCAAGATTTCAGTAGAGGCCTGCCCATTACAATAAGGTAGCAAATTAAATATCCGAAATTCAAGGTTTTTTTTTTATATAAGAACAAACTGAAATTGAAATTGACAATGCCATGTTAAATCTTCTTTAAGGAAAAAAAGAAGATCAAAATAAGTGCATAGACAGAAGTCTCAATATATAAAGACAAAAATCTCCTGAAATTGACCCTTAGTTTCAGTGGACTATAGTCAAAATAGTTGAATATATCTTACAAGTGTATAAATATTTGATACAGACTGAGTAAGGATGGTAGAGACAAACATCTATATAAAAAGCTCGTGTAAGTCTTTAATTTTATCAATTACTGTGGGGACTTACTCTCCTATTAAACTTTGAATTTTATTCCCCTATTTAGAATTTTCTCCCTTATATTAAAATTAATTATACTTGTCAGTATCTTCCATGGAATTTGTAAACCCACAGAGGACAAATTAACCATGTGCTCACTTGCTCATCATAGTCTAATCCAGATAATTAGATTGCCTGGACTAGGAAATTGAGAAAATATATCTATTGCACTAATATAAGCTTAAAATATTATAAAAAATAAAATCCTTAAATATCATTATTATTTCTTAAACTATAGTACATTTAACAACCTCTGTATTCTCAAAACAAAAGGATAATGTCTTAGACCTTCTACTTAACTAAGTTGTTTATTTTATCCATTAAGAAAGAAAAGTTAATTTTACTGTCATTCATATTAACATTGCATAATCATCATTTAAAAATGCTTGCTTCAATTTGTGAAAATCTTTGCTGGATTGGGTATTTGGGAACCACTGTTCTGGTTAAAATTATTTACTTATAATTTCTTATCTATTTTGTGTGTGTGTGTGTGTGTGTGTGTGTGTGTGTGTGTGTGTGTGTTGTGTTATAGGGTCAGCAATCTGGCAAACTACAAAGTGAATCAGGTGGGTCTCCAGATGCCTTCTGTACCAAACAGAAATACAAATGAAAACAACCAGAATGTGAATGCATCCAAAAATTTTGAAAGATCTCAACTTGACTTCATGAATAAAAATTCTGATATGTCATTTAATTCTGGGGTGAGCATCTTCACTATGAATATACTGATAGAATAAAACAGGTACACTTCATTTAAACATTTTAACTCAGGACCGTGAGTTTAAAATTCTTAGTCATAGAAAGCCCAACAATATAGGTAACAATTTATAAAGCAATCCCATTAATTTTTCTACTTCAAATGTAAAATAATGTAAGCAAAAATCAGATTTTATTTTCACCATTGTCATTCCTTAGAGTGGCTTATGTCAGTTTTCAGAATTGTTAGTTCATTCTGAGTTGAGAAAGGGTCCTGTTAAAATTTATCTTTTCCATTCCTATTCACACACATAAAGAACATTTAAATTTATGCATTGGAATGCATTGTTACTGCCTAAGACCTATTTCCAGTTCACCATATTCATTCACCAATATGGGAAATCTCACTGATCTGCCTAGCATTTATCTTTGTCTCCTAATTCATCTTCCTTGCAATTTTTTGTTTTTATTTTTGATGAGGGATTCTGAGGTGGAGAATACATTTGTCCAAGTTGCTTATTAGCATGTCTTCACTGTGGGGCTTATGATCCAGTTATGAAGCAAAGCAGGTATTATGAAAGGGAGTGTGGAAATTTTTGTTGTTGTTGTTACCAGGGATTGAATCCAGGGACACTTAACCACTGAGCCACATCTCCAGTCCTTTTTAAAATTTTTTATTTTGGGATAAGAGTCTCACTAAGTTGCTTAGGGCCTCGCCAAGTTTCTGAGGCTGGCCTCAAACTCCTGCCTCATCCTCCTGAGCCACTAGGGTTACAGTCTTGTGCCAGCACGCCTAGTTGAAAGTGGGGAATTTTGAGCTAGACAAAACTATCTTTCCTGCTCTATCATTTACTGGCTATTTCTCCTTGGCAAAGCCATTTGGTACTTCTGAGCTTCAGTTTCATTCTGTATGAGACTATTTCAATGAGTTAAAAATACTATTTGTGAACTGGGCAATGTTTGACATGCATTGGGTACTTTAGAATTGTCATTTCCTCCTTTTCCCACTTGTACATTTCTATTCCTCTGGCATTCTTCCCTATTTCCCCCTCTTGAAAATATGCAGATAAATGACAATTAGGCAGATCAGTCTGGAAAAGTAGTTGTGATTCATCAACTAACACATTTTTAATTTTAGAACTATATCTTAATAACCAATCTTTTAAAAGGTAGAAGTCACTTTTCTTCCTGGAATGAACACAATGTGAGAAAAGGATTCTCCTTCTTGAATTATTTCTAGCCAGGGATGGCCTCAATGCTGATTGTTTTGTTCTGAATATATTGGTTGATTAATTAGGGATGTTTTCTCACTGTGAATCATGGGGTATCCAAATATTGGGGAAAATAGGATAAGCATGTTTTTAAATCATTGGTTATGTATTCATGTAATATGCTTGGTATGTTTTTCTTCAACTTTTTGACATTTTCAAATTAAGTCTCTACATTTGAAACAAGGGGTCCCATTGTTAATCTGAAAATATACACAATCAACTGCGTATGTACCCCAATTTCTGGAAATTCCAGAAAATATTACAATTTTAAAATAAACTCCTCCTCTTTTTCCTGACTTGCCACAATCCTATAGAGCACATGGATTACAACCAGGCAGTGGAAGCCTGTTATTTATGCACATTGTCTGCGATTGTTTCCTTTACAAAATGAAGATAATATTGACAGATAGTGGTTTAATATGAAGAAAGATGGATGTATTGTTCTGTGCAGAAAATGTTAAGAATACATTAATGATAGATAAAAATTATCATTTTGAGACTTTCCTTATAGTTAGGTTAGGAGCCAAACCTAACCTTTCAATGAACACATTTACAGATAGTAAATTTTACTTGTTAAGTAGTCTACTAACAATGTTCACCTTCTCCCCAGAGATATATGTATACAAAGTATGTACATCTCTTATCATAAGATTTGAAACATTTTCATGATGGTCTGTGATCTCTGTAATGTCACCTTCCTCTCCTCTTACAGTTGTATCTTCACAAGCAGCAGTTCCATGCCATGTTCTTAAAGCGGGCAAGGTTCAGTCGGTGCAACTGGAAAACATTATTGCTTCAAATCTGGGCACTTGTGGGTTTTGCATATCTTCAGTCGAGAAGAGTGACTCTTCCACCAATACCAGATGAGCCTGCCAGGAAAATGGATTTGAGACAATATGGTGAAACCATTGTGCCTTTCTCGGTTTCTGGAAGTTCTGATTTTATTGAGAATTTCAAAAAAAATCTTGAGATCATACTAAGGGATAAGAAACAAAAACCTAAGGAAGTACAAGGTAAGGCTCTTTTAAAAATAAAAAAGACTGCTAGTAAATGAAGACCAGCTTGTATCACTTCAAGAAAGGATTTAATTGAAATATTGAGCCACCTTCTTATTTTCTTTTTTGGTAGTAGCCAGTCTCACGAAGGCAGCCAAATATGAGGCAATAATCATCTTTCAAGCATATATTGAATACATGCTTTCAGCAAGAGCTTTTCTAAATACCTGAATGATCTAAACTTTGATAACCACATTTGCTAAAGTTGAAGACATTGAGGTTTGAAAATATTCAATAAGTTGTCCCAAATCATGTATCTAGTATGTATTAGAGCAGGGAATGAATGTTCAGGCTGCCTAGCTAGAGCCTGCTATGTTAAATCACCTCTGTAGGAAGCAACTCTGTCTCTTCCAAGGTCGATCATTTCCTTCCAGGTACTTTCTTTTTATTTATTTTAGCCATTGCTTTTATTTACAGTCTTACTTTAGGTAATTACATAACCTGTACAGTTTGACGAACTTTTTTTCCCCTTAGGTTTCATTGTGAAAAATGAAATTGCATTTAGAAATACTGGATGTTACTTACACCACTATCCTGACTTTACAACAAAAACATGATAGACTAGGTAGCATAAAAACTGTCAGTAAATCATGTATCCCCTTTCCTCCCTCATTATAGGAGCACTATAGATGAGTGCTTATTACTCAAAAATCAAATGGTTGTTCAGAAGAGAAAAGGGAAAAAGAATAGAAAGAAAACAAATTTCTCTGATTCGTAATGTAATTCCTTTTCTACTGCATTATATTGCTCATATAAAAATGTTAAAAACTATGCTTCACACATACATAAATAATAAGATTATCCAGTTAAATATTTCTATTCTCTGAGTACCTTGGAATTGTCTTAATTTAAAATTAGGCAGTTTTTTTCACAAGATGGTGGATTCGGAAGCTCTGTGTGCTCATTCCACTACAAAAATACTAAGTAAAGCCGGGCGTGGTGGCGCACACCTGTAATCCCAGCACTTTGGGAGGCTGAGGCAGGAGGATCGTGAGTTCAAAGCCAGCCTCAGCAATGGCGAGGCACTTAGCAACTCAGCGAGACCCTGTCTCTAATAAAATACAAAAAAGGGCTGGGGATGTGACCCAGTGGACGAGTCCCCCTGATCAATCCCCGGCACCACAAAAAAAAAAAAAAAAAAAAAAAAAAAAAATACTAGGTAAACAACAGCAGACTAAGAATAGTATTATAGGAGTTCTGGAGGCCAGTCAAGGATCTTCCCCAATTTTTAAAAAGACACTAAAAACTTGTGTGGCACTTTTGCTCATTCTTGCCCCACTCCCTCCTGGCAAGGCAGACTTCAGACATGTGAGTAACTGGTGGGAGATGTTAGCAGCAGAATACAGTAGAACATTTAAGGCTCTACAAAGGAGGAATTAAGATATTTAGAGGAAGCCAATATTGGGAAATTGGCAGTAGGGTGTGGTGGGATGCCTTTCAAGAAGAACATATCCAGAAATGTCTGAGAACAATTGAAGCCTTAATTCTGGTCTACTTAATGAAGTTATTTGCCTGCATGGATGTAGCCAGCTAAGGCTGGAAGAGTGGTTGTTTTTGCAAATACCTAATTTTCATTAAAAGATCAGAAGATATACATGGTGTATGTTGAGATATACTAACATGAGAAGCTAAATAAACTCCAAGTAGAATAAACTCAAAAAGACCCACATAGAGAATTTTCAAAATGGCAAGAGCAAATTACCTCATCACAAACAAAAGGTTCTCAGTAAAATTAACAGATTCCTCAGCAAAAGTCCTTCAGTTCAGAAGGTGGTGGCATGCATTTAACATGCTAAAAAATATTTTTTATGTGTTATCTAAGAATTCTATCCAGGAAAACTGTCATTCAAAATGAGAAAGAGTTAGTGGGCATGCATATGTAAAGGGGTAGTTTGTATGTCAATAGCAAAGAGAAGGGACAGAACTGTGAAGGAGTAGAATTTTTGCTTCTATATGTGATTGAAATTAACTTGGTATCAGTTTAAAATAGATAATTGTATCTTCAGGATGTTATATGTAGTGCCATTGGGAAACAAAGAAAATATCTATAGAGGATACACAAAAGGAAACAAAAATGGAATCAAAACTAATCAGTATTTAAGAAATTAAACAAGGAGAAAGGCAGTAAAGAAGAATATAAGGATCAACAAAATATTAATACATGCAGAAAACAACAAAATAGTTATTTGTTTTAGTAATTACTATAAATGTAAATGTATTAAAATTTCCATTTAAGCCAAATTCAGTGGTGCACACCTGTAATCTCAGGCCAGTCTTGGCAACTTAGTGAGACCCTTGTTTCAAAATTTAAAAAGTTAAAAAGGACTAGGAATGTAGTTCAGTGATTAAGTATCCCTGGGTTCAATCCCAATACCAAAAAAATTGTTTTTATGCAGGCTGCATAAAAAACAGAATCCAAATATGCTGTCCACAAAGAGATTGACTTTAGAGTTCAGAACACATGAAGGCTGTACGTAAAAAGATGTCACATGTGAATAGTAACAACAGAGAACAGAGGTGGCTTTACTAATACTAGAGTAGGCTTTAACTCAAAACTGTTATGTTAGAACATTAGATGGTAATTAAAGGGGGAAAGTATAACAATCATAAATGTCATTCTTGGTATCAGAATATATATCAAGCAAGCATTGACAGACTGAAGGGAAAAGTAACTCCACAATAATAGTAGGAGACTTTCAATAATAGTCACACTTTTAATAGTGGATGTATCAACAGCAGATAGGCCAAGTGTACCTAACAGACATATACAGAAATATTCAATCAACCACAGCAGGACATATGTATTTCCTCAAGTACACAAGGAATGTTACTCAATACAAACTAAGTGTTGTGCCACAAACAAGTCTTAAGATAATTTAAAATATTGAAATCACATCAAGTATCTTTTGTGTCCACATTGGAATTAAACTAGAAATCAATAACATTAAGAAACTCAGAAAATTTACACCTGTAATAAAAATAAACAGCACACACTTAATCACAAGGTCAAAGACAAAATCATAAGGGAGAAAATTTGTTAAGACAAGTGAAAATGAAGACATGAGATATCAAGACTTGTGGGATGTAGCCAAAGCAGTGCTAAGAGAAAAGTAATTATATCTTTAACACTTAAAAAAGGAAAGCTCTCACATCGCAAACCTAACCTTACAAATGAAGGAATTAGAAAAACAAACTAAGCACCAGGCCAACAAAAGGAAGGAATTAATAAAGGTTGAAGTAAATAGAACCAAAGGAAACTAGGAAACAAGAGGAAAAAGGTCAACAAAACCAAATATTCTTTTATTATTTAAGAAACTTGAGACACTTAGGTATTTTAAAAAGGGGAAAAAAGAAGACTCAATAATCAGACATGGAAGGAGATTATTTATAATTTTACAAAATAAAATGATTATAATAGAGTACTCTGAAAATTTTTACATAAAAATTGATAAGATAAACTATACAGATTGGACAAATTTCTAGTAATGCACAAGTTACCAAGACTTAACCAACGAAGAAATATAAAGTCTCAATAAACTATAACTGGTAAGTATTGAATTATTAATCAAAATTCTCCCAATAAGAAACAGCCCTGTTATGGAGTGATATTCAGCTTTCAATCTGGATTTTAAAATAATAACAGTGGAAGGTAACTGTAATTTTTGGATATGAGGTGTCCCCCAAATGCTCCTCTGTTGATGCAAGAATGATTGAAATGAAATGATTTTACTGTGAGAATTGTAACCTAATCAGTCCATACTAGTTTGAAGTGGCTACTAGGTGGTAAATGTGGGCAGATGTGATGTCGCTGAAGAAGGAAGGTTACTGGGGGCTTGCCCTGGAAGGGTTCATCTTCCCTGGGGCCCCTTTCCCTGCAAGCAGAGCAGCTTTCTCTTGGCCACACCCTTCTGCCATGTTGTGCCTAACCTTGGGCCTAGAGCAATAGAGTCAGCTTTTTATAAACTGAATCTCTGAAACTGTGAGCCCAAAATAAACTTTTCATCCACTAAGTTGTTCTAGACAGGTATTTTTGTCACATCAGCACAAAGCTGACCAACACACAACCAAAGATCAGATGACATAATTTGTCACTGACACTATTCATTTAAGGAGGAATGGGCACCAATCCTCCTCAAACTCTTCAAAATTGAAAAGAAATGAATATTTTTAAATATATATTTTAGTTGTAGATGGATGCAGTATTTATTTACATGGTGATGAGGATGCAACCACTGAGCTACAGCCCCAGTCACCAGAAGTGAATACTTTTAATCTTATTCAATGAGGCCTGTGTTGCTCTGGTACCAGAACAAAACAAGGGTATGATAAGAAAGGAAAACTCTAAATCAATATCCATGATGAAGTATTGATGCAATAAATGGGATAGTGTCAAACTAAAAAGCTTCACAGCAAAGGAAACAATCAAGAACATAAAGAGAAAGCCTACAGAATGAGTGAAAATCTTTGCTACCTGCAGTTCAGATAGAGCATTAATCTCCAGGATATGCAAAGAACTCAAAAAACTTACCACCAAAAAACCAAATAACCCAATCAATAAATGGGCAAAGTAACTGAATTGACACTTCCCAGAAGAAAAAATCAGATTGATCAGTCGGGCATGGTGGTGCATGCCTATAATCCCAGCACTTGGGAGGCTGAGGCAGGAGGATCGTGAGTTCAAAGCCAGCCTCAGCAATGGTGAGGCACTTAGCAACTCAGTGAGACCCTGTCTCTAATAAAATACAAAAAAGGGCTGGGGATGTGTCCCAGTAGTTGAGTGCCCCCAAGTTCAATCCCCCTACCAAAAAAAAAAAGAAAAAATAATAATAATAGGATCAACAAATATATGAAAAAAAGTTCAACATCTCTAGCAATTAGAGAAATGCAAATTAAAATTACACTGAAATTTCATTTCTTTTCAGTCAGAATGGCAATTATCTGGAATACAAGTAACAATAAATGTTGACAAGGATATGGGGGAAAAGGTTCTCTCATACATTGCTGGTAGGACTGCAAATTGATGCAACAACTCTTGAAAGCACTATGGAGATTCATGGGAAAACTAGAAATGGAAGCACCATTTGACCTAGTTATCTCACTGTTTGGTATATACCCAGAGGTCTTAAAATCATCATACTAGAGTGACATGGCTGCATCAGTGTTTATAGAAGCTCAATTGACAATAGCTAAGCTCTAGAACCAAGCTAGGTGCCCTTCAACAGATGAATAGATACATAAAAAGTGGTGTATATATACAATGGAATATTAGCCATAAAGAAGAATGAAACTGTGTCATTTTGCTGGCAAATGTATGGAACTGGACACTATCATGCTAAGTGAAATAAGTCAATCCCATAAAAAGCCAAAAGGTGAATGTTCTCTCTGATATGTGGATGCTAACACATAATAAGGGTTGTGGGGGAGTGAAGAATAGAAGTTCATTGGATTACACAAAGGAGAATAAAGAGAAGGGAGGGGGTTGAAATAGGAGATAGTAGAATGAATAACTTTCCTATGTTCATAGATTGATAAACAACCAGTGTAATTTCACATCATGTACAACCAGAAGAATGGGAAGTTGTACTCCATGTATGTATAATATGTCAAAATACATTCTACTGTCATGTATATCTGAAAAGAAAAAAAAAATTAGAAAGAAATATTGATTCATAAATTCTTAAGAAAATACTAGCATGATTTTTTTTACTACTGCTCTGTAATATAGTTTAAGGTCTGATGTTGAGATGCCACTAAGGATTGCTTTAGCTATTCTGTAGTCGCCTGAAGCGATGGCCGCTTGGAGCAAAGAAGCCGCGGGAAGAAGTTTTGAGACGAACTGGAAACAAACAGCTCTTTATTCTGGCAACTTTTCTCCCTGGCTCTAACTACACCCCGACACGCCGTCCACGCTCCTCTAACCTCCAAAATGGCGCAGACCTCCTCCGCAATCTCGCTCAAGTCCCTCGAGATCTCCAGCCAAGTCTCGCAAGATCCCGGGCCAAGTACGGAAGGCGCCAATGCCCAAACATGTCCAAAGCCAAAGCCCATAGTCCACCGCAATTTAAGCCATCTCCCCAAACAGGGCTCCTGCATTTCCCCCTTTTGTTTTAAAAGAGGTAATGCTCTAGGACGTCTATGTGCAACCAACATTCTTACCCGTCATTGGATAATCAAGGCTGTGCCCTTGACTCCTGTCTTAGGTTGATATGTCGGCCACATGAGACTGTCCCGTGCGACTGTGCCTGTCTTAGGTTGTCCCCCTCTGGGGATCTTACCCGTCATTGGCTAACCAGCCATCCAATGGAGCCCTTTAGGATCGACTGTGTATGATGACTAACAGCCGTCCAATTGTGAGGAGATGTTGCGGCTTTAAGGCAACAAGCCTTTTGGTGACGAGCCAAATTGTATAGCATATCAAATTGTTTTAAACAAATTATTTGCCCTAAGTTTCATCAAGTAACACACTGAATTGTCTGGACAAATGTCCGCAAGTCATTGTCCCGTAAAGTCCCAAACAATGAAAGATCAAAATGTCCATTTGTTATAACACGTTGATGTAGGAGGTCCCATGCATGTAGAGCAGAGGCCACACTGTTGGTGAGGTTGTTTGATGCTTGAGCAGCAGGGATGCTTGTGGTGACTGCGTTCCCTGCAGCTATAGCAGCAACCGTCTTTTTTATATCTAGATAATGCCACCGGCAAATCTTCAGGGCCCGCTACCTAGAAACTCAAGCATCAATTATTAAAGGAAAGGCAGTGTGTTATTTCAGCACTGAGTGAAGAGTCGAGTTGTCAAACTAAAAAACAGAATTATTAGATTAGAAAATTAAAGTTGATTTCTGCTCATACACATTGTTGTTTGAGCTCACACAAACATAAGTTGTCAAAATATCATATTGAGAACAAAAGAAAGAAAGACTGAGGGTATTTACTGTATTAAAGATAGATTAAAGAAAAGCTAAAGGCACTTTGGAGAAATAATTTGTCAGCTGGAACCCTCAAGTCTCTGTATACACAGCAATTTTTTACCTGTTGAGATAATTGAAATTAATCAGCTATTAAACAAATGAAGTTAATAACAAATGAACAATCTTATGTCAAAACACCAAAATATTAGGTTATATAGCACTAGTCATATTGTTTGCTAAAGAGAAGTCCCAGGGATACCTATAATCAAAATTGAAAGTACCTTCATTTATAAAATTATTTACCTAAATTGAATACTCTCAACCTAAAATGAATTAAAGTTATTTGGATCCATATATATATATATATATATATATATATATATATATATATATATTCTTTTTCATAAGCGCTTTGTTCTTTGTGACGTCACACTGGACAGACGAACAAACATACAAACATATATTTGTGACGTCACATTAACATGAAATGTAGACAAATGTACAGACATAAACACATGTATAAAAAGAAAAAAAAATACAATTGTGTGCACACTAAAGAGAGATCTCCTCATCCCGGCCGGAGGAATGACTCTTGAGTTGTGAAACATTTTGAAGGATACTTTTGAGGGAGTCATTCTATATCTTCATCTTGGTCTTCTTGATTTTGTACCTTTTTTATTAATCTTGATTCCTCAACAACTACATCTTGATCATTTTGATGTGGTACCTGCTTTATTAATCTAGATGGTATCCATATTGGAGAGGATTCGTGTTTTGGGAAAAACACAAACAGATCCTCTCCCCCAAATTAACACTGGATCTGGACCCTTCCATGTACCTGAAAGAACATCCTTCCAGTAAACCAAGGGTTTATGTTGTTGGTGTGGATTCCAATGTCTGTCTCCAGCAGAATAACCATTAGAGTCTAAAGTTAAAAAATTTAAGGTAAACAGGGCAACTGCCAATCTGTCTTTAGGACTTTTCCAATTTCCTTCTTTTTGTTTTAATAACATAATTTTCAGTGTGCGGTTTGCTCTTTCAATAATGCCCTGACCCTGAGGATTGTATGGGATGCCTGTTTTATGGGATATGTTGAATTTTGCGCAAAACTGTTTGAAAGATGAGGACGTATATGCGGGGCCATTATCTGTTTTAAGCATTTTGGGGATGCCCAATGCAGCAAAAGCTTGTAAACAATGAGATGTGACATCTTTAACTTTTTCTCCAGAATGTAAGGAAGCAAAAATCATGTCTGAACATGTATCTATGGTTACATGAATAAATCGCAATTTTCCAAAGCTTGGCTCATGAGTAACATCCATCTGCCACAAATGATTGGGCATTAATCCTCTAGGGTTAACACCAAAATGAGGATTGGGCAAATGTGTCATACAAGATTTACAATCTTTTACAATTGTTCTGGCTTGCTCTTTTGTGATTTTAAACCTACGTTGCAAGGTGGTGCTGTTGACGTGAAACTGGGAATGAAATAAAGTAGCTTGTTGTAGTGCTGAAAGTATAAATATTGTTTTTGTAAGTTCATCAGCCTTTTGATTACCTTCATGGAGGGGGCCAGGCAAATTAGTATGTGCTCTAATATGGCCTACGAATAGAGGTTCTTTTCTTGCCCACAAAAGTTTTTGTATTTGATAAAACAATTTAAAAGCTGGAGTATGAGGTGCTATTGGTCCTGCTAACTCTAATTTTGGGACGGCTTGTACAATATAGTGGCTATCTGAAAAAATGTTTATGGGCTGGTCTCTAAAATTTTCCAGAGCTCTTACCACAGCTTCCAATTCCACTAGTTGAGCTGATTTGTGTGCAGTTATGTAAGTCATATTTTCTTTTGTAGTGACTATTGCAGCAGTACCATTTGAGGACCCATCTGTAAATACATTAAATGCCTTAGGAATAGGTTGATTTTTTTATTACCTGTGGAAATATAATAGGATGATTAATACAAAAAGATAATATAGGAGACTTAGGAAGGTGATTATCAAAATTTGCAGAGGTAGAGCATCTAGCTATAGCCCAGGCATTATCGTTGAAGCATAAATATTCAATCTGTGACGATGAATAGGGAGTAATAATAGTAGCAGGGTGAATGCCAAATATTTTAGTAGAAGTTTTAAGTCCTTGAAGAATAAGTTTAGCCACCATGGAGGTATAAGATTCAATTATACTTTTAGGAGAGACGGGCAAATGTATCCATAATAAAGGCCCTTGTTGCCAAAATACTCCTGTGGGTGTATATTGTGAAGAAATAATAATCAACATCAGCGGTTGAGTTAAATCAAATCTGTCACAATGAGCTCCTTCAATGGCTTTTTCTACTAACTTTAAAGCTTTCCTAGCATCTGGAGTCAGTTTTCGCGGTGAGGATGGATCAGGGTCCCCTCGAAGGATATCAAATAAAGGTTTTTAATTGGCCAGTAGTGAGGTTTAGTGTAGGGCGAAGCCAATTAATGTCACCCAGCAGTTTTTGGAAATCATTGAGGGTGGTTAAATGTTCTTTATTTATTAAAATTTTTTGGGGTCTAACAAAAGTATCCATGATTTTAAATCCTAAATATAATATGGGAGATCTAGTTTGAACTTTTTCTTCTGCTATATATAATCCGTATTTTTTAAAATTTTCTACCATGTCACTGAATATATTAAATAAGATTTTTTGATTAGGGTGGGCCAGTAAAATATCATCCATGTAATGTAGACACATGAGGTTTGGATAGTTATTTTTAATGGGTTGGATAGCCTTGTCCACATATATTTGGCATATGGTGGGGCTATTAGCCATTCCCTGTGGTAAAACCTTCCATTGATATCTCTGATCAGGGCCATTATTGTTCATAGAAGGAACTGAAAAAGCAAACCTGGGGGCATCCAGAGGATGTAGGGGAATAGAAAAGAAGCAATCCTTTATATCAAGACTAATAACATGGAAACTTTTTGGAATAGCTACAGGATTCGGAAGTCCAGGTTGAGTAGGGCCCATGACTTGCATGGTTTTATTAATTTGTCTAAGATCATGTAATAATCGCCATTTTCCTGATTTTTTCTTGATCACAAATATGGGGGAATTCCAGGGAGAGGTGGAAGGTTCTATATGTCCTGCTTCTAATTGTTCCTGAACTAGTAGGTGGGCCGCTTGTAATTTCTCTTTAGATAGGGGCCACTGAGGGACCCACACTGGCTTATCAGAAAGCCATGGTATTTTTAAAATTATTTTCTCAGTGGCCCCGAAGAAAAAATGTCTTTTTCCTATATGATAATGATTTCTTTTAGGGTTACGCTTACCCTGTACTTTTTGATAATGATTTCTTTCAGGGTTAAGACTACCCTGTATATTTTCACATTTAACACCTGCAGGTTTGGTTGCAAGGTGTACTCCCATTTGTTGTAAAATATCTCTTCCCCATAAAGTAACTGGTAGGTTAGGTAAAACATAAGGCTGAAACGTTCCTTTATGTCCTTCATCATCCTCCCATTTTAAAATTACTGCACTTTTTTCTGGGAGGTTATTATATCCCAAGCCTCTTAAACTGGTTGAAGCTTTTTGCAGAGGCCAGTGTTTGGGCCATTGTCGTAAATTAATGATGGAGGAATCAGCTCCAGTATCTATAAGTCCCTCCATTTCTATTCCTTGGATTCTTATTTTACACATAGGCCTCCTAGTACAGTCTCGAACCCAGCAAGCCATGGGACTCGAATCAGTGGAACAAAATCTTGTATTGTTCCCTTTTTGAGGCATACTCATTTTAAATGAATTATGTAAATTTGGAAGGAGAAGCAGCTGAGCAATTTTATCTCCTTGATTAACAGAACTTATACTTTGGGGTGAGCTAAGCATTATTTTTATTTCCCCTTTGTAGTCTGAGTTTATTACACCTGGGGTCACTTGCAAACCTAATAAGCTTTGAGGACTTCGCCCGATAATAAGTCCTACAGTCCCTGAGGGAAGAGGTCCCCTGACTCCTGTGGGAATCAGTTGAACCCCCATTTCAGGTGTTAACACTATTCGGGCGGTGGAACAGAGGTCTAATCCTGCATTTTCTTCCTGTTCCTCTGGTGAGGGAGTGGATGGGTAATAGGGGTTGTGTCGGGGAAGCATCTGAATGGATGCTTGAGGATACTCCTCTTCCAATGCCTCGTACATTTGTGGGCCCCGGGGCATTGGGCCCCGTGCCCCGTTTTTTGAATTCCTGAACAAAGGATTTCCATGGATGTCAAATTTTGAATGGCATTTATTGGCCCAATGATTTCCCTTTTTACACCTGGGGCAGCAACCTGGAGCACGGTATGAATTTGGTCTTATTTCTCTTTTGGGATTTTGCCTAGAATAGCCTGATTGACTATGATAATTTTTCCTGGAATATCCTGATTGATTATAGTGTCTAGGTTGAGTCCTTGTGAAATTCTGAGGGGCAGCATCTCTAACAGCTGCTGCAATCATATTCCCTGTGACAAAGGCATCATTTATATCTTTACATAGTTGTATATATATGGAAAGATCCTTTTTATTTCTCCATGGCCTGATGGCTTCCTGGCAATATTTATTAGCGTTTTCATATGCTAATTGAACAACTAATGGCATAACTTGATCAACGTCTCCAAAAACTCTACCTGCAGTTCTCAAAAGTCGATCAGCAAATTCAGCATATGGTTCATTAGGTCCTTGAATTACTTTGGACAAGCTACCTTGTAGATCCCCAGGTCCTTGTACAGTTTTCCATGCCTTTAAGGCAGCTGCGTTTATCTGAGCATATACTCCTGGGGTATAATATTTTTGAACCTGTACGTCTGCGAATGGCCCTTCTCCTGTGAGCATTTCTATATTATGGTCTCCAAACCCTGCATCTGCATTTATTTTAGCTGTTTCTATACAAAGTTCTTGAAATTGTGATCGCCAAACCAAGTATTGTCCCCCACTTAATGTTGCTTTACATAGACGTTTCCAGTCTGAGGGGGTTAAGCTAAAGGTGTTAAGGGACTCCAGTATACTCAACGTGAAAGGAGCTTGGGGTCCATATGTCATTACTGCCTCTTTGAGAATTTTTATTGTTTTGAAATCTACTGACTGGTGGCCCCTCTCTCCATTTTCATATTCAAATACTGGCAGTTCCCAACGTATCTGTGAGTTACCCTCAAGAGCACATAAGCGCTCAGAAAGACTTTTTATTTCTATTTCTAGGGTATGCAAACGCCTAGTGATACCCTTCATATTTTCTGTAATAGATTCCACCCATGGGGGAGTGGAGGACATAGGTTCCTCCACTTGATGGTCCCTTATCTTGGTCTTCCTTAATTTCCTTTTGTTCATTTTTTCAGAATCACTTTTACTTAATTCCTCCTCACTACTACTACTCTCATTGGTCCTAACTGACTCAGTAACATCCTGAGTCCCGGATTCAATTGAGAGCATGTATCCTTGAACTATCTCTAATAAATCTTGAATAGCTTTAGCAGCTCGGATCTTTGTCATTTTTGAGCCCGCACTGATACTATCCTTACTGGCCCTAACTGACTCAGCCGAGGCCAAGCTTTCATGATCACTTTCACTTTTTTCCAAATTCTCCTCACTAATAACTGACTCAGCTATATCAAAGAATCCATCAAGAGCCTTGTACACTTGGGTCTTAGTTATTTTCGAACCCATTTTAACCGCTCTGACTAGAGACTCCTGCGAGGTTCCTCAGTTCTTACCTGCCGTGTCGATTCCCCGTCCGGGCCACCACCTGTAGTCGCCTGAAGCGATGGCCGCTTGGAGCAAAGAAGCCGCGGGAAGAAGTTTTGAGACGAACTGGAAACAAACAGCTCTTTATTCTGGCAACTTTTCTCCCTGGCTCTAACTACACCCCGACACGCCGTCCACGCTCCTCTAACCTCCAAAATGGCGCAGACCTCCTCCGCAATCTCGCTCAAGTCCCTCGAGATCTCCAGCCAAGTCTCGCAAGATCCCGGGCCAAGTACGGAAGGCGCCAATGCCCAAACATGTCCAAAGCCAAAGCCCGTAGTCCACCGCAATTTTAAGCCATCTCCCCAAACAGGGCTCCTGCACTATTCTGGGTATCTTATTTTTCAGATGAATTTCATGACTGCTTTTTTAATTTCTATGAGAAATGCCATTGGGATTTTGATTGAAATTGCATTAAATCTGTATAATGCTTTTGGTAGTATGATTATTTTGATAATATTAATTCTCCCTATCCAAGAGTGAGGTAGATCTTTCCATCTTCTGGGGTCTTCTTTGATTTATTTCTTTAGGGTTCTGTAGTTTTATTGTAAAGGTCTTACATCTCTTTTGTTAAGTTGATTTCCAGGTATTTTATTTTTTGAGGCTATTGTGAATGGGGTACTTTTCCTGTTTCCCTTTTGGACGATTTGTCACTGATATACATGGTATTGGTGCCAAAATAGATTGGTAGACAAGTGGCACAGAATAGAGGACACAGAGACTAACCCACAAAATTACAATTATCTTATGTTAGACAAAGTTGCTAAAAACATACATTGGAGAAAAGATAGCCTCTTCAACAAATGGTGCTGGGAAAACTGGAAATCCATATACAACAAAACAAAATTAAACCCCTATCTCTCACCATGCAAAAAAACTCAACTAAAAGTGGATCAAGGACCTAGGAATTAAACCAGAAACCCTGTATTTAATGAATAAAAAAAATAGGCTCTAATCTCCAACATGTTGGATTAGGCCCAAATTACTTAATAAGACTTCCATAGCACAAAAAATAAAATCATGAATTAATAAATGGGATGGATTCAAACTAAAAAGTATCTTCTCAGCAAAAGAAACAATCAGTGAGGTGAATAGAGAGCCTACATCATGGGAGCAAAGTTTTATCCCTCACATCATATAGAGCACTAATCTCTAGGGTATACAAAGAACTCAAGAAGCTAAACAGCAAAAAATAAATAAAGAATCATCTCACGCTAGTCAGAATGGTAGCTATTAAGAATAAAAACAATAATAAATGTTGGCAAGGATGTGGGGAAAAAGGCACACTCATACGTTGCTGGTGGGACTGCAAATTGGTCCAGCCAATCTGGAAAGCAGTATGGAGATTTCTTAAAATCTGGGAATGGAATCACCATTTGACACAGCTATCCCACTCCTCAGTCTATACCCAGAGGACGTAACAACAGCATACTACAGGGACACAGCCCCATCAATGTTTATAGCAGCACAATTCACAGTAGCTAGGCTGTGGAACCAACCTATATGCCCCTCAGTAGATGAATGGATATAAGAAAATGTGATATATATATATATCTTTATATATCTTTATATATATATATATATATAATGAAATATTAATCAGCAATAAAAGAGAATAAAATCATGGCATTTGCAGGTAAATGGATGGAGTTGGAGAATATAATGCTAAGTGAAGTAAGCCAATCCCAAAAAACCAAAGGCCAAATGATTTCTTTGATATGAGGAAGCTGACTCATAATGGCGATGGGGGTGGGGCAGGGAGCATGGGAGGAATGAAAGAAATTTAAATAGATCAAAGGGGAGGGAGGGCAAGAGAGGGGACAAGTAGGTAAGAATGACCATGGAATGAGACATCATTACTCTAAATACATGTATGAAGACACAAATTGTATGAAAAACTGTACTCTATATATGTAATCTGAAATGAATTGCATTCTGCAAGGATATATAACAAATTAGAATAAATTAATAATTTAATAAAAATAATTCATCCTAAAACTCATATGGAATCTCAAGACACCCTACTGGACAAAACAATCCTAAAAAAGAAGAATGTTGGAAGTTACACACTTTCAAATCTCAAAATTTAAGGAAAAGTTAAAGCAATTGAAAGATTGTGGTACTGGTATAAAGAGTCAAGTAGATCAATAGGATAAAATAGAGAGCTCAGAAATAAACTCGTATACAGCCAAGTGATTTTCACAAAAGTTGCCATGACCATTCAGTGAAGCTAAGACTATTTTTTAGGATACTCTTTTTAAAAAGCTGGAAAACTAGGTATTTGCATGCAAAAGAAATGAAGTTGAATCCTGACTTTACTCTGTACAAAGTTTAAATCAAAATATGTCAATGAATGACCTAAATGTAAGAACTAAACTAATCTTCATTATATTTGATTTAGCAATTTGCATGTGACACCAAAGCTCAGACTACAAAAGAAAAAATGGATAAATCAGATTGTATTAAAATTTAAAATTTTATGCACCAAAGGGCTCTATCAGCAGAGTGATAGAGTGATCAGTCAAAAATGGGAAAAAATATTTACAAATATTGTTCAAAATATATAAAGATTTCTTTAAACTCAGGGAAAAATATAAATAAATAAGGAAGGCAAGGAAAAGTTCTATAATAAGGAATGCAAATTGCCAATCATAAATGATAAAAATCACTAATTCTTAAAGAAAGGCCAATTCAAATCACATCTCTCATAGGCTGCTGTAGAAAACATGAAACAAAAAGGAAGTGTTGGTGAGGATATGGAGAAATCAGACCCCTTGTATACTGCTTCTTCTGAGTGGGAATGTAAAATGATAAGCCTACCATGAAAAACAGTATGGTATTTTCTCAAAAAAAAAATTGGAAATGCCACATGATTCAGCAACTTTTTCAGATTATATACTTCAGTGAATTGAAAGATGGACTTGAAAAGAGATTTTCACCAATATATGCAGAAACCTTATTGATGATAGCCAAGATTTCACTGGGTTGATTTTAAAGGAAGAGAAATGATACAGGAGAGATACTGTGGTCTGAAGGACACAGCAACTGAATCAACCATTTCTTTCTTTTTAAAATATTCATTTAGTTGTTGATGGACCTTTGTTTTATTCACTTCTTTATATGTGGGGCTGAGAATTGAACCCAGTGCTTCACACATGTGAGGCAAGCACTCTACCACAGAGCCACAATCACAACCCTGAGTCAACCATTTCTAAGAACAGGAAAAAGTATTTAAAAACTAGGACCTTGGAGACCTATCAAATAACATTTTTAAAAAATCTGATATACATGTAACCAAGCTTAAAAAATATTCTTAGTTGATATGCAATTCTGTTTGTAGTTTCTTTCTTTCAGCACTTATAAGAGATTACTTAATTTTATCCAGGATTTACTGTTTTCTGTTAAGAATTCATCCATTGGACTAATTATTGCTCTTTTCAAAGAAAGTTTCCTTTGACTGCTCTTATGATGTTCTTTTTGTATTTGTATTTGATTTATGAGAGATTCACTGTTTGTGTGTACGTGATTTCATTTCTATTTATTCTGCTTGATATCTGTAGACTTCTTAATCTGGGTTTTATGTTTGTTGTCAATATAGGAATTTGTATGGAATTATCTAGTTATCTCCTCAAATATTTTGTGTTTTCCAAATATGTATTTTATGTTCTTTATCATCTGCATATGTTTTCTTTGCTTTAATTTAAATCTTGCCCACAGACTGATTTTCTAGGTAACTTAGCCCCTTTAACTATGGCACTAAGCCATTACTTGAGTCTTCAAAATAGAGAAGTTTTTTCATTTCTTTAGTTTCCACTTGATTACAATTTCAAGTTTATGACTCTGGCTTGCTTCTGAATAAAGTAATAATTATAGTTACTCTCATATATAGTGTCTGCATGACCCATTGGTTTGTTTTAGTTTTTGTTTTTGTTTTTTTTTCTTTCATCTCATGTACTGGTATATCTTATAATTTTTATTAACTGTAGAACATTTTAACATGTCTTAAAATGCTATTATATAGGCTCCAGGTAATGTTATCATCCTCCTGAGATGATTTATTTGTTTGACCTGCCAATAAGAGACAGTTGAATCAAAGTTAAATACAACTATTGATTTAGCAGATATGTCACAGCCCTAGGCTTTTTAAGACCTGATTTCTTCTTTGACATTTACTCTTAGAATATAATCCTTCAACAGCCTCCATTCAAAGCCAGGAAATATTTTCGCAGACCTCTTTGCCAGAAGTGAGCTCTGATCTCTAATTTCTTTCTCCCCAACAGAGACTTCTTTAACTGTTTGCTCTCCTTGTTAACCTATACCAATTAGGAATTAGGAAATGATTTTAGTGGAAAAACAATGTGGGTCAAGGTCCTCATATTCTTTTCAACCCTTAAAGCATAGGATTCAGCAAAAATGTTCTATAAAGAGCCATTGTGGTGCACAACAAGGCAGTCCACTAGCTCCACAGGACAATTTCCTGCTGAGGGCCACCTTCCCTTTTCACATAGAGTCTGGGGCAGAGATGGCAAACAACCATGGAGATGAATCGTGGGAAAAGCAGCTGGCAGTTGTAGCCAGCAGCCCAGAAACAAGTTTTGCTTTCAAGATGGCAGAATAGAGGTCAGTTTCCTGGTTGTTCCATGGAGTAAAACCAAGAAAGCAGATAGCTTCTCAGCAAGGTGGGCGAAAAGAGAAAAGGGACTTTACTGGGAATTAATATTGGAACTTCAAAGCAGATTGGGGACTCAAGAGGCTGCATATAATAAAATAAGAAAGAAATCCCTAGCACCACTGCTGCCACTGCCACCAGCAATGCCAGCTGGAGCAGTGCCCTTGTGAGTGGAAGGATAGAGGAGTTAAAGGAACACGCATTTTTAGGAGGATTGAGGTGTGTCTAGGTACCCAGAGATCAGAGATCAAAGGCACTGCCCAACTAACTTGAAAGGTGTGCTGCACAATATCCTTGTGTGGGAAAGAAGTCACATCTCTCCTGACTGCCATTGGAGGACAGAGGAAGGAGCCATTTTGCAGCCATGGCACAGGGACCAGCAGCTGAGGTAGCCAATTTGTGGCAACCCAAGCAGGGCCCAAAATGCAGGCCTGGCAAACCCATAGTGCACAATTAAGTGTGCCTAAATGAAGGAGAAAATCAAATGAAGTATGCTTAAATGAAGGAGAAAATCAAATGAAGTGTGACTAAATGACCAGGAGAAAATCAAGTGTGAAGAATGCTGATTGCAGAAATCCACCCAGCTCCTTTTCCCTCCAATCCTGCTGCTTACAGGACCAGCTGGGAGAAACAGTTCAGGCCAGGAATTTGAAAGGGCACGGGGGAAGTGAACCTGAGAGACAAGGAAACATGGGTCAATGGATGATGGAGGGGACAAAGGATGGGCTCCTCCACTGCATGAGTGGAATCTGGTGGAGATCCCTGGGGTACAGTCTCCCAGCATGGACTGGCATCTGTTGGAACCTGTAGGTACACTGATTTAAAATCTTCAGCCCAATTGCCATGCAACAAAGAACCTGGAGCCTATCTAAGCCTAATCCAAGCTTCCAGGAGCTACACCTAGGAGATTTTCTTTTACACCCCAGCAACCCCACCCTGAGGGTGAGGCAGACATCACACTCCAGCCCCACTGCCCCTAACTCTGCTGAGAAGGGAAACTGATAATCTTTTGAACTCTAATGGAAACAATTCTAATTTTCATCAAGATATTTACTTATATTTTATTTTTATTTTTTTATTTCTCTGTTTAACTGTGACCTGAATGGCTCATGGACATTTTATACATATTTACATTTGTTTATCTTTTCTCATTTCTAGCATCTGTTGAAGGCAGTCATTTTTCATGGGTCAGTATTTTGAGAACTAGGGTGTTTGATTAGTATATTTCAGTTTTGTTTTGTATACTTTTATTTTTTCTCTCACTTATCTGTTTCCCTTGATTCTCTTTCTCTCTTTTCTTCTGCTGTCAACCACATTTCTTTTTCACTCATACTTTAATTTTTTACTTCTATTTTCTCTCTTCCTCTGTCATAATCATCACATCCTACATCACCTCTGTTCTTTTCCTATTCACTGTTCAAAATTATAAACCCTTTTGCAAACTTAATGTTTTTACTGTGGGCAATAACTGATCACTTCATTTCTGTTTGTTGTGAAAAATAACATTGTATATATCATAGCAGAAACCATTTGGTTTAATGCTACATATTGTTTGCATTGTTATTATTTGTCTCCCCCTAAATGGTGAGGTACTGGAAATATTCAGGGATACTATTAATTTCCAGGGTAGATAGAAACTGTACTGCCTCAGGTCCATACTGTTAGATGATAGACACAAAAACATGAAAAAGCAAGGGAAACAAATCACCCCAAACAAACAATACTTCAGTAACAGACTCCATCAACACCACCACCGTGGAAGAAATGTCAGAGAAGGAATTTAGACTGTTCATAGTTAAACTGATCTGTGAAGTAATGGACGAGATAAGGAGTGGAATCAGAGAGAAAATACAGAAAGTGAAAGATCAATTCAATAAAGAGATAGAGATTCTGGGGGGATAAAAACAAGCAGAATTACTCAAAATGAAGGAATCAATAAACCAAATTAAAAATTCAATGGAAAGCATCTTCAACAGACTAGACCAGTTGGAATACAGAGTTTCAGGCAATAAAGACAAAATGTATAATCTTGAAAATAAAGTTGACCATGGAGAAAAGATGTTAAGAAACCATGAAAAATGTTCCAAGAGATATGGGGTAACATGAAATGACCAAATATAAGATTTATTGAGATAGATTGTAATGGTTTAGATGTGATGTCTCCCCAAATCTCACATGTAAGAAAATGCAAGAAGGTTCAGAGGAGAAATGATTGGGTTGTAAGTGTTTTAACCCAATTGGTGCGTTAATCCCCTGATAGGGATTAACTGAGTGGTAACTGAAATGGTAGAATGTATCTGGAGGATGTGGGCATTGGGGCATGGCTTTGGGTATATATTTGTATCTACTGAGTGGAATCTCTGCTTCCTGATCATGATGTGAACTGCTTCCCTCTGCCACACTCTCCCACCATGATGTTCTGCCTTACCTCAGGCCCCAAGGAATGGAGCCAGACTTCTATGCACTGAGAACCCTAACTAGGAGCCTTCAAATAAACTTTCCTCCTCTACAGTTGTTCTAGTTGTGTCTTTCAGTTGCAACAGCAAAGAAAATTGACTAATATATAGGTAAAGGCTTGGAGATACAAACCAAAGGAATTCACAGTCTTTTCAATGACATAATATCAGAAAATTTCCCAAACCTTAAGTTTCAAATGGAAAATCAAATACAGGAGGCTTACAAAAACCCAAATATACAAAATTACAACAGACGTACACAAAGGTACATTATTATGAAAATGCCTAACATACAGAAAAAGAATATAACTTTAAAGAGGGACATTAATGTGGATCTCAGAAGACTTCTCAGCTTAAAACTCTAAGAGCTAAGAGGTCTTGGAATAATAGATGCCAAGCTCTGAAAGCAAATGGATGCCAACCAAGAATACTATACCCAGCAAAATTAAGCTTCAGAATTGACAATGAAATAGAAATTTTACCATGATAAAATAATTCACAACTAGAAAGCCTGCAGTATAAAATATACTCAGTAACATCTTTCATGAAGAACAAAATGAAAAATAAAATTGAAAACCAGCAAAAGCAGGAATAGGCAATCAAAGGAAAACCAAATTCAATTTAAAAATGAGAAGAAAATCAAAATGACAGGGAATAAAAAACATATCTCAATAATAACATTGAATGTAAAAGGCCTAAACTCATCAATTGAAACCAACAATATGCTGTCTCCAAGAGACTCACTTCATAGGCAAAGACATCCACAGACTGATGGTAAAAGAATGGGTAAAAAACATCATTCAGTGGCTCTCATAAATAAGCAGAGGTTTCTATCCTCATATATGATAAATTGGACTTCAAGCCAAAGCTAGTCAGAATGGACAAGGAAGCTCATTTCATACTTCTTAATAGGATTATATATATACAGGACATAACAATTGTCAATAGTTATGTCCCAAACAATGGAACATCTATGTACATCAAACAAACCCTTGATTCAACATCAAGAATCAAATAGACCACAACACAATAATATTGGGAGACTGTAACATGCCCCTCTCATCACTGGTTAGATCATCCAAACAAAAACTAAATAAAGAAGCAATAGAACTAAAAATTACAGTTAATAATTTAGACTTAACAGACAAATATAGACTATTTCATCCATCAATGACTGAATACACTTTCTTCTCAGCAGCACACAGATCCTTCTCTAAAATAGACCATATTTTAGGCCACAAAGCATCTCTGAGCAAATACAAAATATAGAGATAATACCTTGCATTCTATGAGATCATAATGGAATGTAATTAGAAACCAAAGATTAAAAAAAAAATAGAAGCTACTCCAAAACCTGAGGACTAAATAATAGGCTATTGAATGACCAATGGAGAGCAGTAGAAATCAGGTATCAAATAAAAAAATACTTAAAGGTACATGACCTGCCCAAATTAAATAGGAAGACATAAAAAGTTTAAACAGATGAATTTCAAGCAATGAATTAAAGATGCCATCAAAAATCCTACCAACAGAGGAAGTCCAGGACCAGATGGATCCTCAGCTTAGTTCTACCAGACATTTAGAGAAGAACCTTCACCAATACTCGTCACATTATTCCATGAAATAGAAAACTCATTCTGTGGAGCTACTATCACCCTGATACCAAAACCAGAAAAGACACATCAAGCAAAGAAAACTTCAGACCAATTTCCCTGATGAACATAAATACAAAAATTCTCATTAAAATAGTGACAAATCACACATAAAAACATATTTAAAAAATAGTGCCCCATGATCAAGTGGAGTTCATTCCAGGGATGCAGGGTTGGTTCAACATACAGAAATTAATTAACACGACTCATCACATTAATAGGCAAGAATCACAGGATAATCTCAATAGATGCAGAAAAGCATTTGACAAAATTCAGCATCCATTCATGCTCAAAACACTAGAAAAATTAGACATAGTAGGAATATACCTCAACATTGTTAAAGCTGTATATATAATACACAAGGTCAACATCATTCTAAATGGAGAAAAATTGTAAGCATTCCCCTCTAAACAAAAACAAAACAGGAATGCCTTCTTGCACCACTTCTATTTAACATTGTCCTTGAAATCCAAGCCAGAGCAGTTAGGCAAAAGAAAGAAATTAAAGGGATATGAATAGGAAAAGAATAGCTAAGACTGTTTGCTGAAGACATAGTTCTATATTTAAAGACCCAAAAAACTCCATCAGAAAAATCTAGAACTCATAAAAAAGTTCAGCAAAGTAGCAGGACATAAAATCAACATCATAAATCAATTGCATTCCTCTATATCAATGATGAATCAGCTGAAAGAGAAATTAGGAAATCTATCCTATTCAAAATAACCTAATAAAAACCTTGGGAATCAATCTAACAAAAGAGGTGAAAGACCTCTATGATGAAAACTACAGAACACTAAAGAAAGAAATTGAAGAAAACCTTAGATGATGGAATGAACTCCCTTGTTGGAGAGGCAGAATTGGCAGAATTAATATTGTCAAAATGGTCTTACTAACAAAAGTGCTATCCAGAGTTAATGCAATTCCAATTCCTATTAAAATTCCAATGATGTTCTTCATAGAAATAGAAAAAACAGTCACGAAATTCATTTGAAAAATAAGAGGCCCCAAGTAGCCAAAGCAGTCCTCAGCAAGAAAAGTGATGTGGGAGATACCATAATACTAGACAAACTATACTGCAGAGCTATAGAAACAAAAAAGGACTACAGCATGGTACTAGCATCAAACCAAACATGAAGACCAATGGAACAGAATAGAAGGCACAGAGACAAACCCACATAAATAAGTTATTTTACCTCATATTAGACAAAGGCACCATCAATATACATTGGAGAAATGATAGCCTCTTCTACAAATGGTGCTGGGGAAACTGGAAATCCATATGAAGCAGAATGAAATTCAACCTCCATCTCTCACTTTGCACAAAACTCAAAGTGGATCAAGGACCTAGGCATTAGACCAGAGACCCTGGGCCTACCAGAAGAAAATGTAGGCCTAACTTTCCATCATGTCAGCTTAGGAACTGAATTCCTCAAGAAGATTCCTAAAGCACAAAAGTAAAATCAAGAATCAATAAATGGGATTGTGTCAAACTAAAAAACCTTCTTCACAGCAAAGGAAACAATGAAAACTGAAGAGAGAGCCTACAGAACGGGAGAAAAATCTTTTCCACATGCACCTGAGATAGAGCATTTAATCTTCAAGATATATAAATAACTCAAAAAACTTTAACACCAGAAAATAATAATAGTAACCCAATCAATAAATGGGCAAAGGAACTGAACAGGCACTTCACAGAAGAAATACAAATGGTCAACAAACGTATGAAACAATGTTCAGCATCTCTGGCAATTAGATAAATGCAAATTAAAACCACTGAAATTTCATCTCACTCCAGTCAGAATGGCAACTATCAAGGATACAAGTAACAATAAATAAATATTGACAAGGATGTGAGGAGAAAAGTTCACTCATACATTGCTGGTGGGACTGCAAATTGGTGTTTTTGTATCTACCTTCCTAAATCTCCATGTCAAAAAATTAATTAATATTAATAAACAAGGGCTGGGAGTGTAACATCTAAAGAAAAACTCTAAAGGCTAAATAAAGCCACAAAATAAATCTATCTGAAGGAACCAGAAAATTACTATGACCATTGATTTGAAAGTGCAAAGATCTGGAAGAGTTAAGCCCAACAATCTATACTATAGTTTTCTTCCATACAGCTCTAGAAATATAAGCACAGCAGATCAAGATGATAAGAAGTATAGCAGAAAGTTGAGCAGAGAGCTATAGCTACCAAGAGTTTTCAACAGTTTGATTAAGCTAAGAGGACACAGCAGACTTGAAACAAATAAAAAGGTAGATACAAATTCAAAGGAGGATATGGTCTGTCGCAAGGGTGAGAATCCCCTTGTTTATTTCTATTTTTAGACATGGTTGTGCTAAGTTCCCAAGACTGGCCTTAGACTTACAATACTCCTGCCTCAGCTTCTGAGTAGCTGGGGATTATAGGAGGATTTGGTCTTCTATAAATGAATCTGTCAAAGTAGGAAATAGGAGTCCTTCCAAATCAATTTTAGTAGTGAAAGTTTTGAAAGGAAGAAAGAAATTTGAGAGAATACTTGGTGGACTGTATTTTCTCAGCGAGACTGAGCTAAAATATATGAGGTTCATGTGGATTTGCAATGGAACAGACTTCTTGAGAAGAATGGTCAAGACATGTCAGAACCACCATGAATTATTGGGTTTTTCTCTCTCTCTTTCTCTCTCTCTCTCTCTCTTTTGTTCTCTCTCTCTGAAACACACAAGAGGTGGCCCTACAGCATGTTCAGCTCATTACTGATAGTGTTTCCTCATTTCAGGTGACCTACAGGAATACTTGGTAAAAAGCAAAGAATGCACTTACTCATGCATTATTGCATTTTCAATTGAGATTACTGAAACCAATACCACAGTTATCTTTTGGTTCAACAATGAAGCACACCATTCACCATCCCTATCCCTTGCAGTATTAGACAACATTCTTTTTATGATACTTTCTGGCCCTGATGCTTCTATTACAGTCTCCAACAAACCGCAGCCTAAACCAAGTACTAATAATAAACCTAGGATAAGGTAAGTGTGATTATTTTTTTACTGGAATTGAACTTTGGGCCTTAAGTATACCCATTCTTTCCCTTTATAATCATGTTATTAATAAAAAGTAATTATTATCAATCAGTATTTATGACTTTGTTGTTTAACCAATGTGTCCCCTTTTTTCATTCTTTTGTAGAGAGACAGAGGGACTCCAGTTAGTCTTCAGTTTGATTTTTGGTATGAGTATTTTAGTCAGTGGCTTCTGCCTCCTGACAGTGACGGAGAGAGTTACTAAGGCAAAGCACATCCAGTTTCTGAGTGGGGTCTACACTCTGAACTTCTGGGTTTCTTCTCTCTTGTGGGATTTCATCATCTACTTTGTTAGCTGCTGCTTACTCCTGGTGAGTGTTGAACACAGTATCTTGAGGGCTCAGTTTCCCAAATGTCACAGAAAACTTCCCCTTGGCTAATATCATCCTAAATGTAAATCTCTCAAGAAATATGAAAATAACATTAACTAATCATGCCAGATAGTACATTATGGGTTATATCTCATAGTAAAAGTTTTCTCCCTTGCATTCATTCTAAATAAAATATTCCCATGTGCTGAAACAGAAATGTTAAGCAAGTTTCTGACTACTAGGTCACTGATATGTACTGGTCCCAAAGATGCTTTGATTATGGCAAGATCTGATATAGTAGATGACCAGTCTTATACTCTGCAAGGACAAGTAATTTGCATTTTTTTTATCCTGCTTCTAGAGTTTCCCTAATTTTTTTCATCTGTTGTGATTCTTATTTATATAAGAGATACTTGTGCCCAGCTTTTGCAGTTTCCCTCTAGAGATTTTTCTCCATGGATCATTCACATTTGTGTGTGTGTGTGTCTAAGCCTTGTTTTGCCAAAGTGTTCTAGTGTGATCTAGACTGAGACACCTCATTGTTGTGGTGTCCACAGCCTTTGTGTGAATTCCGTTTTTGCTGTAGGAGTATATGTCCACAAGTGGAACCTGAGTGTCCCTGGCTGTTCTTACTTTGGGCCTTGCTGTTAGTTTTGGGCTTTGGTCTCTTCTGTTCTTTGTATTACAGTTTTGGTGAAGTTTGAGAGTGGAGCAAGGTGCACTTTCTCTTGGCTGGGTTTAATTCAGCAGCAGTCTATACACTTGAACTTGTAATGTCTCTGTAGATTGCTGCAACTCGCTGAGAACACTACTCACACTGCTTGAATCCTGAGCCTCAGAGCAACTGTAAATACACCATCTTGAATCTCCAACATTTGGATTTCTTGATGCTTAGTTTTATCATCTGAATAGACTCTGCATACTGGAAGGGTAGCTATCTCTGTGTTCCAGTACAATTTAATTTCTCATTTGCAAAACATTTTGGTGTAGTTTGAAATTTTGATTCATATAGTTTGCTTTATACAATTTCCCATTTAAATGACCTGTTTTATCTTCCCATTCCTCCTTTTTATACTCAGTGTTTGTTAAACATTATTTCCATGGTTATACAAAAAGATTACCATGCATATTTGGTGAATTATTATTTGTGTGGGTTTATTGCTTTTTCTACTTCCATAGAATCTTATTCC
>CM046674.1:16597724-16632514 GCA_025594165.1 Tamias sibiricus | reverse complement strand
TCTGTCTCAGGTTATATTCATGATCACTGTATCTGATACATTCATCGGGAATGGGAATATTCTGCACACAATGCTCATCCTCATGCTGTTCGGCTGGTCTGTTATTCCCTTCATATACCTGTTAAGTTACCTGTGTTCTGATAGCACCAGTGCATACATTAAGCTCTTCATATTCAACGAAACTATAGGCTTTGTAGGTGTTGTTGTGGATATCGTGATAACCATCCAACAAGGTAAGGGCTTCATACAATTTCCCTTTTTCAGGGGTTTCTTGTGAATAAACAAACATGAGTTTGACAATAGTAACATTATAAAACTGTTTTGTTCTGGATTTCTGAGAAAAATATTTTTGTTATAAGGTAACAAAATTTTATTTTATTAAGTGCCATTAATATTATAACATTATGTTGACTATAATGCTAAAATAAAAAATCCACTAATTTTATCACTAAACTAATTCCCTGTTTTCAAGGTCTTGTTTGCCCAGGATTTGTACACTATCTTTCCATTTTCCTCCTTTGTTCATAGGTTCAAGGATAGATTGACCGGACTGGCAACAACTACAAATAGGAATATTTTAGAGTATAGGCAGCTGCTACTCTTTGTCAAAGCACCCTATAAAACTTAACTTGGCATATGTTAAGTCAGTCAACCAAGCTTTGTCTTGCAGTCTTCTAATTCATTTCTTGACACTAGGCCTCAACCATGCACCAATGAATTCCTTGAGTGAGATGAAGACTAGTTTAATACTGATTGCATGCCTTTTCAAAGGAAACTGTTAAGCCCTATGAAAAGAATTGATCTCTGATTAGTAGACTAAAATATGCAAAAATTCTTACCACACATTCTTTGAATTAATCACATTTTGCTATCAATTAGACTGTATAAGTTTTTATTGCTGCTATCTCAAATAGCCACACATTTAGCAGTTTGAACTATACAAATCTATTATCTTACAAGTATGTAGATTAGAAGTCTGCTACTAATTTCACTGGGCTAAAATCAAAATATCTGCAGGGATTCGTCCCTTTCTTGAAGTCTTATGGGAGGATTTTGATGGTTTTTCCTTATTCGTTTGACAGAACTCACCAGTGAAAGCCTCAGAATCTAGTGTTCTCCATGTGAGAGGTTTTGTTATTAATTATAAATTTAATTTCTTCAAGATATGGGGCTGTTAAAATTTCTTATCCCTTCCTATGACACCATTGAGTTGTCTTTTTGTAAGAACACTTGGGCTTCATCTACATTTTTAAACTATTGACATGAAGTTATTCATAATATTCTTTTATGATCCTTCAATGATCTTTAAGGTCTCTTTTGGTCAGGTTATGTTGTTATTGTTGTTGTTTTGCCACTGTGACCTAAAGGCCTGACAAGAACAATTTCAGAGGAGGACAAGTTTATTTGGTGCTCACAGTTTCAGAGGTCTCAATCCATAGATGGCTGGCTCCATTGCTCTCCACCCAAGGTGAGGCCAAATATCTTGGTGGAAGAGTGGGGTGGAGGAAAGCAGCTGGAACATGGTACCAGGAAGCAGAGAGAGGCAGAGGGAGAGGGAGGGGGATAGGTGCTCACTACAGATCAGTGTTGCTTAGCAAATTGCATTGAGAGTATATAATGAAGCCATACCTAGAGAAGGAAGACTTACCTTGATTACTTCTAATTCTTATATATCAGACATGATTCCTCATATCTCTGACTATATTAGTACTATTCACTCACAAATTGTGAAAATTAAGTGGTTGAGGTACATGAAAGAACTTTATAAGTTAAAAAACATAGGGCCAACACTGTAACATAATGGCATAGACACTGACTTCCTGAATAAGACTCTTAAAGCTCAAGAAATAAAACCAAGAATCAATTAGGGAAATGGTTTCAAATTAAAAGCTTCTATACAGCAAGAGAAATAAAAAATATGAAGAGAGAGCCTATAGAATTGTAGAAAATCTTTGCTAGCTACTTTACTGACAAGAAATTAGTAACCATAATATGTATAGAACTCAAAAATAAATAAATAAATACACCAAAAAACCCAATCATCAAATGTCCAATTGAACTAAATAGATATTTCTTTTTCCTTTCTTTTTTTATTCAGTGTTGTTGTATATATAACAGTAGCATGCTTTACAATTCATAATACACACAAAGAGTACCTTTTGACATATCACTAAGTATACAGAGTATATTCATATCTTCAAACATGCATTTAGGGTAATGATAACCCTCTCATTCTACCATCTTTTTTTTTCCTTCCTCTCTTTATACCCCCTTGCTCCCTCCTTTGCCCTCCCTCCCCATTGACCTTTCTGGTGTTCCTCTAATCTTCCTATGCTCTCCAATCCAACCCCACTGTGAATCAGCTTCCTTATGTCAGAGAAAACATTCAGCATTTGTATTTTTGAGATTGACTAACTTCACTTAGCATTATATTTTCCAATTTCATCCATTTACCTGTGAATGCCATTATTTTATTCTTTTATTGCTGAGTAAAATTCCATTATATATATATATATATATATGTGTGTGTATGTGTGTGTGTGTGTGTGTGTGTGTGTGTGTGTGTGTGTATCCTACATTTTCTTTGTCTACTCATCTAGTGAGGGGCATCTAGGTTGGTTCCATAATCTAGCTATTGTGAACTGTGCTGCTATAAACATTGATATGACTGTGTCCCTGTAGTATTCTGTTTTTAAGTCCTTTGGGAATAGGCCCAATACAGGGATGACTAAGTCCTATGCTGCTTCCATTCCCAGTTTTCCAAGGAATCTCCATACTACTTTCCATAATGGCTGCACCATTTTGCAGTCCCACCAGCAATGTATGAGTGTGCCTGTTTCCCCACATCCTCCCCAACATTTATTGTTGTTTGTGTTCTTAATAGCTGCCATTCTGACTGGAGTGAAATGAAATCTTAGAATAGTTTTGATTTGCATTTCTCTAATTGCCAGAGATGTTGAACATTTTTTCATGTATTTGTTGATTGATTGTATATCTTCTTCTGAGATGTATCTGTGCAGTTCCTTGGCCCATTTAGTAATTGGGCTATTTTTTTTTTGGTGTTAAGATTTTTAAATTCTTTATATATTCTAGAGATTAGTGGTCTATCTGATGTGTATGTGGTAAAAATTTGTTCCCAATTAGTTGGCTCTCTATTCACCTCACTGATTGTTTCTTTTGCTGAGAAGAAACTTTTTAGTTTAAATCTATCCCATTTATTGATTCTTGATATTAATTCTTGCACTACAGAAGTCTTATTAAGGAAGTTGGTACCTAATCTAACATGTTGGAGATTAGAGCTTACTTTTTCTTCTATTAGGCGTAGTGTCTCTGCTCTAATTCTTAGGTCCTTGATCCACTTCGAGTTTAGTTTTGTACATGGTGAGAGATATAGGTTCAGTTTCATTTTGTTGCATATGGATTTCCAGTTATCCCAGCACCATTTGTTGAAGAGGCTATCTTTTCTCCAATGTATGTTTTTGGCACCTTTATCTAATGTAAGATAGCTGTAGTTGTGGGCATTAGTCTCTGTGTCATCTAATCTGGTCTACAGATCTATTTTGGTGCCAGTACCATGCTGTTTTTGTTACTATTACTCTATAGTATAATTTAAAGTCTGGTATTGTGATGCCTCCTGCTTCACTCTTCTTGCTAAGGATTGCTTTAGCTATTCTGGGTCTCTTATTTTTCCAGATGAATTTCATGATTGCTTTTTCTACTTCTATAAGGAAAGTCATTGGGATTTTGATTGGAATTGTTGCATTGAAACTGTATAATGCTTTTGGCAATATAGTCATTTTGACAATATTGATTCTGCCTATCCAAGAAAAGATAGATATTTCCATCTTCTAAGGCCTTCCTTAATTCTTTCTTTAGTATTCTGTAGTTTTGTTATAGAGGTCTTTCACTTCTTTCATTAAGTTGGTTCCTAAGTATTTTATTTTTCTTGATGCTATTGTAAATGGGGTAGTTTTCATCATTTCCCTTTCAGAGGATTTGTCACTGATGTACAAAAATGCCTTTGACTTATGGGTATTGATTTTGTATCCTGCTAATTTGCCAAATTCATTTACTAGTTCTAAAAGTTTTCTAGTGGAGTTTTTTGGGTCTTCTAGGTAGGGAATAATATCATCAACAAATAGTGTTAGTTTGAGTTCTTCTTTTCCTATCCGAATCTCTTTAATTTCTTTTGTCTGTCTAATTGCTCTGGCCAGAGTTTCAAGTACTATGTTAAATAACAGTGGTGAAAGGGGGCATCCCTGTCTTGTTCCAGTTTTTAGAGGGTATGCTTTCAATTTTTCTCCATTTGAAATGATGCTAGCATGGGGCTTCACACAGATATCTTTTATAATGTTGAGGTACATTCCTGTTATCCCTAGTTTTTCTAGTGTTTTGAACATAATGGGGTATTGTATTTTGTTGAATGCTTTTTCTGCATCTATCAAGATGATCATATGGTTTTTTATCTTTAAGTCTATTGATGTGATGTATTACATTTATTGATTTCCATATGTTGAACCAACCTTGCATCCCTGGGATAAACCCCACTTGATCGTGGTGTACTATCTTTTTGATATGTTTTTGTATTTGATTTGCCAGAATTTTGTTGAGAATTTTTAGCATGTATGTTCATTAAAGATATTGGCCTGAAATTTTTATTTTTGGGTGTGTCTTTGCCTGGCTTTAGAATCAGCGTAATATTGGCCTCATAGATTAAGTCTGGAAGAGCTCCTTTTTTTTATATTTCCTGAAATAAATTTGAGAGTATTGTATTAGTTCTTCTTGAAGGTCTTGTAGAACTCGGTTGTGTTTCCTTCTGGTCCTGGGCTTTTATTGGCTGGTAGCTTGTTGATGGCGTCTTCTATTTCTTCACTTGAAATTGATCTGTTTAAATTGTGTATAGCCTCCAGATCCAGTCTGGGCAATTCATATGACTCTAGGAACCTGTCAATGCCATTGATATTTTCTATTTTATTAGAGTATAAATTTTTAAAATAATTTCTAATTATCTTGTGTATTACTGAGGTGTTTGTTGTGATGTTTCCTTTTTCATTGCAGATGTTAGTGATTTCAGTTTTTTCTCCCCTTTTCGTTAGCATCACTAAGGGTCTGTCAATTTTATTTATTTTTTCAAAGAACCAACTTTTGGTTTTGTTAATTCTTTCAATTGTTTAATTAGTCTCAATATCATTAATTTCAGCTCTTATTTTAATTATTTCATGTCATCTATTGCTTTTAGTGTTGATCTGTTCTTTTTTCTAGGGCTTTGAGGAGTTATGTTAAGTCATTTATTTGTTGGTTTTTTCTTCTTTTGTGAAATGAACTCAATGAAATGAATTTTCTTCTTAATGCTGCTTTTATAGTGTTCCAGAGATTTCGATATAAAGTATTCCTGTTCTCATTCACCTCTAGGAATTTTTAAATCTTCTCCTTGATGTCTTCTGCAACCCCTTATTTATTCAGTAACATGTTGTTTAGTCTCCAGGTGTTGGGGTAACTTCTTTTTTATTTTATCACTGATTTCTAATTTTATTCCATTATGGTCTGATAGACTCAGGGTAGTATCTTAATTATTTTATACTTGCTAAGAGTTGATTTGTGGCATAGTATGTGGACTATTTTAGAGAAGGAGCCATGTGCTGCTGAGAAGAAGGTGTATTCATTCACTGAGGAATGAAATATTCTATATATGTCCATTAAGTCTGTTATTAACTGTATTAATGAAGTCTAAGTTTTTTTAATTAAGCTTTTGTTTGGACAATCTATCCAGTGGTGAAAGAGGTGTGTTGAAGTCTCCTAGAATAATTGTGTTGTGGTCTGTTTGACTCTTGAACTTGAGAAGGGTTTGTTTGATGAATATAGGTGCTCCATTGTTTGGGCATATAAATTTACAATTGTTATAGCTTGTTGATGAATGGTTCCCTTAAGCAGTGAGAAATATCCATCTTTGTCCCTTTTGATTAACTTTGGCTTGAATTCTACCTTATTTGATGTGAGAATGGAAACCCAGGCTTGCTTCCGTGGCCCATGTGAGTGGTAAGCTTTTTCCTATCCTTTCAACTTCAGTCTAATGATGTATTTTTCTATGAGGTGAGTTTCTTGGAGACAGCATATTTTTGGATCTTTTTTTTTAACCCAGTCTGACAGTCTGCTTCTTTTGAATGGTGAGTTTAGGCTATTAACATTGAGGGTTAATATTGAGACATGATTTATATTCCCATTTATTTTTGTTTGTTTATGGTATTTAACTTGATTTGGTTTCTCCTCTGCTTGGTGTTTCCTTTAGTTTGATAATTTCCTATGCTGATTTTCATTGTTATTTTTCTTTTCTTCTTCATGGAATATCTTGCCCAGGATGTCCTGAAGTGCGGGCTTTCGAGTTGTGAAATCGTTTAACTTTTGTTTGTCATAGAAGGTTTTTATTTTATCCTCAAATATAAAGCTTAATTTTGCTGGATATTATATTCGTGGTTGACATCCATTTTCTTTCAAAGCTTGAAATATGTTGCTCCAGGATCTTCTAGCTTTTAAGGTCTGGGTTGAAAAATCTTCACATAATCTAATTGTTTTCCCCCTATATGTATTCTGATTACTTTCTCTCTGGCCTTTAATATTTTTTCCTTATTCTATATGTTGGGCATTTTCATTATAATGTGTCTTGGTGTGGATCTGTTGTGATTTTGTTCATTTGGTGTTTGGTAAGCCTCCTGAACTTGGTTTTCCCATTCATTCCTCATGTTTGGAAAATTTTCTGCTATTATTTCATTGAATAAATTACTCATTCCTTTGGTGTGGAACTCTACTCCTTTCTCTGTCCCAGTAACTCTTAAATTTGTTCTTTATGGGATATCCCATATTTCTTAAATGTTCTGATCATGATTTCTTACCATTTTCACTGGGTGGTCTACATTCTTTTCCAGATTGTATATTTTGTCTTCATTATCTGAGGTCCTATCTTCCAAGTGGTTTAATCTCTTCGTGATGTTTTCAATTGAACATTTAATTTGGTTTATTGCTTCTTTCATTTCCAGAATTTCTGTGTTTTCTTTAAACTCTATATCCCTATTGAAGTAATCTTTTGCTTCTTGTATTTGCTTATGAAGTACTTTGTCAAAATGATCTTTTACTATCTGTATTTGATCCCTCAAATCATTCTTGAGGTCATTAAACATTTGGATTATGTACCTCCTGAACTCTTTCTCTGACATTTGATTGGAGTGAACTAGTTAGTGGGGAGACCAATGTATATATAAACAAAACTTATGTATATGTTGAAAGAAAATAGAAAGTGTCAAAGTAGTAGAAATTAGAGACAAAGAGAAGAAAGAGAAAATGAGTCATAAATAGAGAAGAAACTATATATAACACCTCTTTGAGGTATTATACAATTGCCCCAGTTCTCAAGTTTCTATTTCATGGATGAGACTTGTTTTCACCTATGTTGATAGTGCAAGGGTGGGGCATAAATGGAGATATGAAAAATAAGGTAAGAAATAAAAGAGAAGAAAAGAAAAAATAATAGTAATAAAAATAAAAAATAAAAAAGAAGTGGGGGAAACAAGACTAACCAAACCAAGCAGTAAAGAATAAGTGAAAGAGAGAGAAAAAAAGTTCTCTTATGTGCACCCACATCCACACACATGCACAGAAAAGAGAAAAAAAATCCACAAAGTCGAATCCACAAATTAATCTCAGTTAAGATTTTTAGGGGGAAGATACTCTGGAACCCTTCACAACAAGTGGATATGGATGTTTGATGCCGATTTTCTGGTTTCTCTTGTCCCCCTCCCATCAAGTTATCACAGAAACCGCTCTGTCTATTGTAGAGGAGTTGAGGGTGGGGTTAAAGTCTGCATACCTGTTTAGCCAAGTAAGTTGGGTCGCTTGGTGCGTGGCTCTGGAAGATGACATATCAAGTATGCATCAGCACTCTGAGTTGCTCCACAGTTGCAGAGTCATGGGCCCATCACACTGGATTCAGATACAAGATGAGTTCCCATGCTGGCTGATTTTGGCCCAGATAGCTGTAGGCTGCCCTCAGGGTCTGCTCAAATTGCTCGGATATACACAGGGTTCCACTTCTCCCTTTTTTCCCCCCTTTTCTCCATCGGCTGTAACCCCCTTTGAAAATGGCAGTGATCAATTACTCCAGGCATTTGGCACCTTCCAGGACTAGAGCATCATTCCTTACTGGAGTTCCTGTGTGTGCAAACCCACTGGGCGACTTGTATGGAAACACACTGTGCCACTAAGCTGTCCATAACTATTTTTCTGTTCTGTTATTGCTTCTGTGTGTTTTTATTCTTCTGCACCATTTTCCGCTGGCTCCACTGCCGATAATTCTGCTGCTGTTCATTTCTTGTGTGGGGTCCGCTGAAAGTCCACAGTTTGGAAACTTACCCTTGCTATAAGCTGCTGTCTCAGAACCCCAGAGAAGCAGGAAGGCCTTGGCTCCCCCACAGTTACAGTAAAATTGCTGGTAACACTGCCGTGCTCTCACTACTGCACCTCGTCTACTGACAAAAGCCCAATGCCACCATTTTTCAGTCTGCCATCTTTCTCTCTCCCAGATATCTCTTAAAAGAAGAAATGCAGATGGCCAACAAATGTATGAAAAAAACGTTCAACATTCTAGCAATTAGGATGCAAACTAAAACTATGCTGAGATTCCATCTCACTCCAGTTAGAATGGCAATTATCAAAAATATAGATAATAGCAAATGCTGGTGAAGATGTGGGGGAAAGGTACTTACATTGTTGGTGGGACTGCAAATTGATACAACCACCATGGTGGGCATCATGGAGATTTCTCAAAATAATAGGAATGGGTCCACAATATGACCCACCTATACTAATTCTTTGCATTTAACCAAAAGAACTAAAAATAGCATATGATAGTGATACAGGCACATTTGTATTTATAGCAGGCCAATTCCTAATAGCCAAGTTATGGAACCAGCCCAGGTGTCCCTCAAGAGACAAGTGGATAAGGAAAATGTGGTATATATACACAGTGGAGTTCTACTCAAGCATAAAGAATAAAATTATGACATTTCCTGGTAAATGGACAGAACTGGAAAACATCATGCTCAGTGAAATAAGCCAGATGCAAAAATTCAAGGGTAGAATGTTTTCTCTTATATATGGAAGGTAGAGAGAAATAGAAATTTTAAAAAGTGTGTAGCCTCATGAAAATAGAAGGGAGATCAGTGGAAAAGAGGAAAAAGGGCTGACCAAAGGGAGGAAGAGCAGAATGGAAGTAGCCTGTCATGTACATGTATGAGTATATCACAATTAATTCCATTTATATGTATAACTAAAATACATCAATTCTTAAAAGTGAATGAAAAAGTTTTAAAAAATAAAAACATTAACATTAGGAAAATAGCAATACAAATAGCACTCTCCACCCCCAGAAGCATGAAGAAAATAAGCATAAACTATCAGATCTATCTCTAGCTGAACTCTGCAGAATTGATAAAGTTTTTAAACAACCAAGTGATTGCTGAACCAGAAAAAAAGGGCAACTTAATGCAATAGGAAAGATTTATGGTATTGTTACATGTCCTTGCTTGACCCCTTTGCAACCTTGGTGGTACACTTGAAGACACAAATCATGCTTCAAGTATTTAAATGTGTTCCTATGTCCAGGGGAAATAGAGAAGACTTTCATCATAAATTTGCATGTAAGTCTATATGGTCTTCCTCATCTATTGAACCAACATAAGACCCTTTTCTCTGTTTCAACTACCTTAGAAAAACATGGCATGAGAAACAAGAGATACTGATCGGAAACAGTTTGTCTAAGGTCAGAAACAAAAAGTCAGGGAAAGGATCTTCAGGAAAATGGGGCATTCAAAAGCACCCATGGATATGAGATATTTTGGAGACCAATATACATGCCCAGGGCAAGATCCTTTCTCAGAAAGGAACTGAGAAGAGCATTAGCCTTCACTTTGGGAATGATCCTAAGTGCAATTCTGGCTCTGTTGTAGAGGAAGGTTCTAGGACAGAGAAAATAGTTTTAAAAATGGTTATTTTTAAAAAATTTTTAAAATGTTGTCATTTTTAGGCCATGATAGTCAAGGAAATCTTTGTCAAGCACCAAGTGAATATAATCAAAATAACAGTAACTTCAGTGATCTCTTATGATAAGGAACAAAATCCCTACCAATGTAGTTAGATTAATTGGGCATACAGATTACTATAACCTTCAACAATCAAAAATTTTAAAAAAAGAACAGTGAAAGGAAGAATCTGATTTCCAGTTGTAAAATATAAAAGTATTCTAATTCCATTTTTTCTGAAAAAAGTAAAAAAAAAAAAAAAGTAGCTGATGGGACAGATGAATAATAATTATAGGGAAAAAAACTACTTCATGGTCTCACTTATATATGAAATCTTTAGAATAGTGGTTAACAGGGGTGGAGAGGGGGAAGAAATGAGGAGAAGTGAGTTGAAGGTACATAGTTGCAATTATATAGGATTAATAAAACTAGATATATCATGTACCACATGATTACTACATAGAACATTATATATTGAAAACCAGATAAGTGAGTCAATTTTAAGTCATTTTACCAAAAAAGAGTTAAAGTTAAATATGGAGGTGTTGGATATGTTAATTTGCTTGACTAAAGTAAGTATTTTACTATGTACATGTATACCAAAACACAGTATTCCTAAATATATATATAGTAACAAATAATTTAAAATGTTGGAGAAAATAAGACAAAAGTTGAGGAGGTTCCTTAGCATTCAACTTTCCCTACATTAAATGTTAGTGGGAGCCCTTCTGGATGAAGTAAAATGACACAGGGCAGTAACTTGAAGCCATATAAATAAATGAATATTTCCAGTAAAATAACCACATGAAAAAAATATAAAATTGAACATTATTCTATTTTGAGTTTGCAGTTTCACACCTTGAGGAATTAGTAAAAGAAGAGAAAAACAAACGCAAAGCTAACAGAAGAAGGGGAATAATAAATACTAATGTAGAGATAAGAGAAATAAACTGAGAAACAAAATTAATGAAACCAAAAAGAGATGAAAGTGAATACATTAATACCAATTGTCCAGAAATAAAAATGAGTAAATGATTATGAACAATTGTATCTCAAAATTTAGATAACTGAGATGAAATGAATAAGTTAATAGGAACACATAGATGATTTAAACTTACTCAAGAAGAAATAGAAAATCTTGATAGACCTCTAACAAGTAAAGATCCAGAATAATTAATAATAAAAGACATCACAAAAAGACCACATGAGTTTTCTACTGAATTATACCAAACATTTAAAGAAGAATTAACATGAATCCTTCTCAAATACTAACAAAAATAGAAGAGTCAAGAATACTCCTTAACTCATTCTATGACATTAGCTAGCATCACTTTGAAAACAAAGTTAGAAACATCACAAGAAAAGAAAATAGACATTAATGTCCTTTGTAATTATGCATAAAATCCTCAATAAAGTACTACAAAACCAATTACAACAGCAATTTGTAGGATCACGCCATAACAAGGTAGGATTTTTACAGTAAAGTTTCAGGTTATAAGATTAATGCACTAAAATCAGTTGCATTTATGTATACCTGCAATGAACAATCTGAAAGGAATTTAAGAAATCAATTCCATTTGTCATAGCATCCAAAAGAATTAAATACTTTAGAAAAATTCTAACCAAAGAAGTGAATGACGTGTACATTAAAAATTGCAAAACACCATTGATAGCAACTAAAGAGTACCTAATTAAATGGAAAGACATCACATGTCTATGGATTGATTGCATGACTTAAAAAATGTTAAGGTATCAATACTACCAAATTATCCACAGATTCGACACAATTTCTAGCAAAATTCCAAAAGCTTTTGTTTTTTCCCCCAGAAGAATGGAAAAAACAGTTCTCAAGTTCATATGGAACTGCTATGGACCCTGAAATACCAAAACAATATAGTCAAAGAAAAATAAAGTTCTCATACTTTCTGACTTCAAAACTATGAATCTACAGTAATTAAAGTATTATGTAGCTGATGTAAGGACAGATATAGAGACAATTGAGTACAATATAAAGACCAAAATCAAATTCTAACATATATTGTCAACTCATTTTCAACAAGGATTCCATGATAATTTGATGGGGAATGGATATTTTCAGAAAATGATGCTAGGAAATCTGGCTCTCTGCATCCAAAACAATAAAGTTGAACCCAATTTCATACAATATACTAAGATTAACTCAGCATATATTATTAATATGCATATAATAGCTAAATCCATAAAACTGTTGGAAGAAAACAGACATAAATCTTCATGCCCTTGGATTTGGCAATGGGTTCTTAAACATGACACCAAAAGCACAAGCAACAAAAGAAAAAGCAATCACCAAAATTTAAAAGAAAAAAACTTTTGTGTATCAAAGGACATAATCAAGAAAAAGAAAAGGTGACACATAGACTGAGAGAAAAGATTTGCTATTCATATATTTGATGATATAGTATCTAAAATATAATGAGCTTTCATAACATAACAACAAAAAGACAAATATCCCAAATAAAGAGTGTGCAAAAGACTCTAAATAGGCTTCTTTTTCCTAAGGAAAAAATGGTAAACAAGCACATGAAAAGATGCTCATATCATTAGTCATTAGAACATAAAACAAGAAAGAAATAGCACACTTCATGTTAATTATGATGGCTATTATAGGGAAAACCCACAAAATAACAAGTGTCATGAAGAATGAGAAGAAATTGGATCCATGAGCATTGTGGAAAAGAGTGTGGTAGTTTTTCAACAGGTTAAATGTAGAACTACCATATGACCCAGCAATCCCACTCCTCAGTATGCATCCCAAGATTTAAAGCAGGGAGTCCAAAAGACATTTGTACACAATATGGTATGGACAATAAATGGAATGTTATTCAGCTATAAAAAGTAACCAATTTTATATGACAACCACATCATGGATGGACCTTGAAAATATTGTGCTAGGTGAAATAAGACCCAGAAAGGCAAATATTATATGGTTCCACTTATATGAAATATCTAGAATCGGCAATCTCATAAACACAGAAGTGCAAAAGAGATTGCCATAGTCTGGGGATAGGGATACATGGGGAGTAATGTTTTAATTGGTACAGGTTTTGTTGGGGAGGATGAAAACATGTTGGATATAGTTAGTGGTGACAGTTATAAAACACTGTAAATGTATTTAATGCCACTGAATTGTACTCTTACCAGTGGTTATAATGATAAACATTATGTGTATTAGGCCACAATAAAACAACTATAATGATTTTTTTAGATACAATATGTTAGGTTAAGCCAGTTTCCTTCATTTGCAGGCTTAATAAGTTTTATAATGAACAGGTGTTGAATTTTAAGAAGCACTTTTTCTTTTGCATTAGTGAAAGATAATCATTTGGTTTTTCTTCCTTATTTTAATGTAGAGACATTTATTCATTATTTGTTAATGTTAAACTGTTTCTGTAATAGCCAAGCTTTTTAAAATTGTCCCTTATCATGAATTTCAAGATCCAAACTGTTAATATTTTACAAGGCAATTTTTTGTTAGTGTTCGTGAACCTGATTAGCCTGGGATTTACATCCTTTATAGTGTTCTTAGATTTTAGTATTATCATTATATTGTTCTTTCACATGAAGTTATAAAGACATGCTTTATATTCACTAGATTTTTTTCTTATATGTAACATTGGTGTTAAAGATATCCATTTGAGTTTGGAGATGTGACAATGGATGCTATCATTTCTATGTTCAACATGGTCCGAAGTTTTAGTCACTATGACAAGCAAGAAAATAGAAGGTGTAATATTAGAAAGAACAAATAAAAAACTTATTATTTGCAGATGGTGCTGTTATAACTATGAAAAATCTAAATTAAATACAGATAATTTGTGAGAATTAATGAGTAAGTTTTGCAAAGTTAGTGTATAAAATTGAGATATAAAATAGACATTATTTGTAAAAGAATATTTAAGATAAACTAGCAGTAATTTGCCATGACCAGTGCCACTAAACTCTCGGTACTGACGAGGGGCAATGGGGGTTAGAAAACAAATACTCACATATGCAGATGTGAAGATAAAGCTGGGATCAGGTGGATTGCTACTCTCTGATGGAGAAGCAGATCTAAAGAGTTACGCCAGCAATATTTATTTATATATGCCTAATTTTCACTTTAAAAACTATACAGCATTATTCTTTGTACTCAGGAAAGTTACAGAACTAGAAACATCTGTTCAGCTTTTCCACAATTTCAACGTGCATTGTTAGGAGCTTTATGTAGGGCTCAAGGAAGTCCATTGTTTAAAGTTACTGTTAAATGAGCAGGCTCAGGAGTAGCAGAGCTGTTGAAACAATGTCATTGTCTAGCATGAGAATTCCTCTATCTCTGGGAGCTATGTGCCTGAGCTCAAGGTTGAAGTTGATAAGACTCTTGGGTAGAGCCTTCTCAGGCAAGGCTTTACCATCACAACTGGGCATCCTATGCCCTTGCACAGAAGCTTTCCCAGGTACAAGGCATGCCACAACCATAAGGTCATCAGAGACACCCCCAATCTCAGTCACTGCTCCCCTATTCTCTGTTACTGCTCTCCACAGTAATTCCAACAATCATGTGCAATATTTGTGTAACCCAAGACTAGAAAATGTCATCATTTGTAAAGTCAGAGGGCCAGTTCTCCCACCATAACAGTTGTAGACATTTTTTTAAAAATCTAAAGATAGTTCAAATGAAGAAAAATAGGCAGAAACTGGAAAGAATTTCACACTTGGAATGATAAAGCAGTATGTGAGTTGCCCTTGTTTATGGCTTTAATCCTGAGCACAGACCACCGTTTTGAGTTATAGGGTGGCTCAAACTATAATAAAACTTGTGATCTTAGGTTGAGGAATCAGAGGACACAATTTGAGACCACAGCAGCTTGAAAGTGAATGAAGGAAGCAAACCTCAAATTGGCACTCCACACTCTCCATATATGATGTACTCAGCTCTCTAGCTGATCCCTGAATACATGAGTGCAAGGGAGGATCCTATAAAGGGTCAATATTCAGTCAGTATTCACATGATAACCACACTAATCATGGTCTGTTGGTATTCTGCTTATTGGTCAGTATTTAGCCAAAAGAAGGAATCTGCTGTATTGCAGGATAAGTACTTAATGAATATTATCCATACTTTTACAACACATTGTATCCCTGCCTCACTCCCAACCATATGATGGTAGCTTTCAGCACTTTGTTAACTAAGGAATCATGTTACTCTTATTATTTCTAAGGAGATTTTCCTCTGATCCTTAGAGGTAAGAAGATATTTAAATGGTTTCCAGGGAGAGACTAAATAAATATTACCCTATTGTTATTTGGGGCATCTTTTCAAGTGGGCAATCAATATTCCATATTATTTCTGTCTGTCAAATTATATGTACCTACACCAATTATTACCCTCTTTGGACCAGACTTGGTACAACTTTACCACTTAGAGAATTTACATGGTAGGTAGAAACTTCTCATTCACTGTCATCTGTCATCCTAACTCATTGGCCACTTTTCTTATGTCAAAAAGTCTTACAAATAGTCTTTTTGCTCAGAATTATTGCTTTATCTTTATTCCCAATGATCTTAATTCAGTTTTCAGTGACAATTCAGAACATTAGTACTTAATGTTTCCTCATATATACCCATCAACTATCATACATCTTTAATAGAGAAACCTCTATTAACTTTGTTTCTTTGAGGACATGTCCTTTCAACTGATAAAATGTTCCTTTTTTCTTCCCTACCATTGAATTCTAGGATAAATTTTTCATCACAACTTGCTTCTTTATTGAATACGTAGGATAGAAATGAGAGAAATGATCAATATTAATTTCCTGTTCACATCAGGTGACAGGAAGACAGATTATGTGGACATCAACTTTTTCCCAAAAAAGATATTCCAGAATTGCAATTATCAATACAAACTACATTTTAAGATATCAAAGATAGCATAATTAGCAGCAAGCAATTTAAGTTTTATGAAAACAGTATTATGGCTTTATAATTGTCTCAGTTTAAATTGACCAACTTGGGGAGATATTATTTTTCTGGGACAATTCATTTTATATGAAGCATGCTAATGTTATTTATCTTCTTTTTAATCAAAGGCTTTGAATATGCCAGGAAAAATGTCATACTTCGTTCATTGGCACTGATGCCTACTTATAACCTTGGGATGAGCATCATAAAATTTTATGAACTCCAAGAGACAAAAAAAATATGTTCCTCCTCAACAGGAGTTTCTGACTCCTCAAAATGTAGACCAGAAAGTGAGTATCTATTACTTCCCAAGGCTCATCAGAGTTACTAGTAACTACTTATCCAGTGCAAATAACCCTTCTTAGATTATTGTAATTTTTTCATTAACTCATTTAGTTATGTGATGTTGTCATCATTTTGAGGGTAAAAATAAACTTACACAAATATGAATAACTTTCTCTATTTCACAAAACTTGTACAAGATAGAGCTAAGATTAAAAAATATTCAAATTTAAAATACATACATAATGCATCTTCTCTATGAGAAAGGACCTCCATGGTGAGGATCTAATTGTAATCTGTGTTGTATTTGCATTTTATATCATCCCTCTTCCCCTCTGTTATGGTTTGGATGTGAGGTGTCCCCCAAAAACTCACATGTGAGACAATGCAAGAAAGTTTAGAGAAGAAATAATTGGGTTCTGAGAGTCTTAACCCAATCAGTGAATTAATCCCCTAATATGGATTAACTGGTAACTAAAGTTGTAGGGTGTGGCTGGAGGAGGTAGGAATTGGGGCATTGCTTTGGAGTATATACTTGTATCTGGCAAGCTGAGTCTCTCTCTTCTTTCTGATTGTAATATGAGCTGCTTCCCTCTGTCACACTCTTCCACCATGATGTTCTGCCTCACCTCCAGCAGAGGAATGGAGCCAGCCTTCTGTAGACTAAGAACTCTGAAACTGAGCCCTCAAATAAACTTGTCCTCCTCTATAGTCATTATGGTCAGGTCTTTTAATCACAGCAGTGAAAAAGTTGAGTAAAACACCCTCCACACTAATTTTGAGGGAAAGGTGCAAAATTAATGTTAAATTCCTCATTGTCTTATATGGTGCTAAGCAAGCAAATATTTGTTGAATGAGTAACTAGAGATTGGAAGTATTTTGGTGGTGAGACTGCTTAAGTGGAAAAGAGAACCTGAAGTGAAGGCAAGCTAAAGGATAACAGTTCAGTGAAAAGAAAGGAATAAAAAATTCATTTCAATTTCAGAAATCCCGAGTAGAGACCCTGTGTCAGTTGTTACATATTTCTGCAGTATTTTCATATCAATATGGAAAAGAGGATGTGGTAAAGAGAAGGGAACATACTGAAGATGTAAGACAGATTGTACATATGGGGCAGCACAGAATTAAAACAGTTGTACCCCAAATGCATACGTACCAATAAGCTCAAGTGGCTGGGTCCTAGGGAAATTTGAGATGAGAGCTCCCATGTATAGTGCAGTAAAAAAAGATAAAATAGGATAAGGTTATAATCATGTGTGTTGTTTCCATGCATTACCCAAGAAATAAATGAGCCTGTAAAACACATTAAAATACATTTTTTTCATGTGTACATAAATAATCACTAAAACATAGTATTAAATAGGTGTTTTCAATGAATGTAAAAGCTCTGAAATTACTGTTTTTGTATAAAACTGTTTGAAAATTTTACAGATACTTGTTAATTAACTTAGTTTATAAAAGATATCTAGAAAATCTCTAAAGAGGTGGAAATTATGCAACATACTTTCTCTTTTGACTACTAGTCATTCTTACTAGAGGAGATGATATTATTGTGGTTTTAAATTGCATTTCCCTGATGATTATTGATGTTGAGCATTTTTCATATACTATTGTCCTACTGATGTCTTCTTTTGAGAAGTGCCTATTTAGGTTTACTACCCATTCTTTGTTGGTATTCACTTATTTCTGCTATTGATATTTTCAAGTTTCTTATATATTCTGGATACTCTTATCAGATGTGTAGTTTAAAATTTTTTCCACATTCATCTGATTGTTTGTTCACTCTAGAAGCATTTTAATTTGATATTATCCCATTTTTCAATTTTTGCTTTTGCCCAGTTCAATGTCCTGAAAATTTCCCTTTATATTTTTTCCTACTAGTTTCATAGTTTTGGGTCTTACACTTAAGTCTTTAATTTACTTTTAGTTGATTTTTTGTATGTGGTAAGAAATAAGGGTCTAGTATCATTCTTCTGCATGTGAACATTTAATTTTCCCACCACCATTTGTTGAAGAAATGAAGATTCATTTTGTGTTCTTGACTTTGTCAAAAATCAGTTAGCTGAAATTGGCATTATTTATGAGCTATTTATTCTACATAGTTAGTCTATGTGTCTTTTTATGCTTACATCATGTGTGGTTTTCTTTTTCTTTTGTTTTGTTGTTCATACTCGTGCAGTACAGTTTGGAATCTGATAACACTGATGCTGTCAGCTTTTCTCTTTTGTTCAGCATTGCTTTGGCTATTCAGGGTCTTTTATGACTCCATATCAATTTCAAGATTGTATTTTTCTAATTCAGTGAAAAATGGCATTAATATTTTGATGGGGAAGTATTGAATCTGTAGATCACTTTCAGTAATATGGACAATTCAACAAGATAAATTCTTCCAATCCATGAATATGGGATATCTTTTCATGTGTTTGTGTTCTCTTCCATTTCTTTCACCAGTTTTTATCTTATAAATCTTTCTTTCACCTCTTTTGTTGACTTTATTTCTAGTTATTTTATTTTTTTCATAGGTATTGTAATTAGGATTGTTCTCTTGATTTCTTTTACCAGTATCTTTCTATTAGCATATAAAAATGCTACTGATTTTTGTTTGTTGATTTTGAATCTTGAAAATTAACTTAATTTGTTAGTTCCAGTTTTCTAGTGAATTCTTCACAGTTTTCTATCTAAAAGCTGATGTCTGCAAATGATGATAGTTTGATTTCCTCCTTTATAATTTGTATGCCCTTTACTTCTTTCTCTTGCCTAATTGCTTTGAATAATTCTTCCTGTACTTTGTGGAATAAAAGTGGTGAAAATTGGATACATTGTCATTGTCCAGATTTAGAAGAAAAGCTATCAATTTTTCCCAGTTCAGAATGATGTTAACTGTGGGTTTGTGATATATGGCCTCTATTTGTTGAGGTATTTTCTTTATATATTTAAATTGTTTCTATCATGAATGGGCATATATCACAATTAGTGATTCATGTATGTTGAACCATCCATATATCCCACTTGGTCATAATGAATGATCTTTTTAATATGCTATTGAATTTGCCCCACTAGGGTTTTCTTATTTTTTATTTTATTTTTCACCACAGATTGAACCCAGTATAAATAAATAAATAAATAAATACACACACACACACACACACACACACACACACACACACATATATATATATATACTTTTTATCACAAGACAGGGTCTCACTGAGTTGCTTAGGGCCTTGCTAAGTTGCTGAGGCTTGCAATCCTCCTGCCTTAGCCTCTAGAGCTGCTGGAATCTGGTGTGCACCACCATGCCTGGCTCTTCCTAGTATTATGTTGAGGATTTTTGCATCAGTTTTAGTTGCTATTGTTATGTCTTCATTTAGTTTTGCTATCAGGATAATGCTGGCATTATGGAATGACTTGAGAAAAATTTCTTCCTCTCTGTTTTTAAAAATGTTTGAGAGGAATATGTATAAGTCATTCCTTATTGTTTGATAAATTTCTGCTGTGAGCTGGGCGCAGTGGCGCACGCCTGTAATCCCAGCATTTTGGGAGGCTGAGGCAGGAGGATGGCGAGTTCAAAGCCAGCCTCAGCAATGGCGAGGCACTTAGCAACTCCATGAGACCCTGTCTCTAAATAAAATACAAAAAAGGGCTGGGGATGTGACCCAGTGGTCGAGTGCCCCTGAGTTCAATCCCCAGTACCAAAAAAAAAAAAAAAAAAAAAAAAAAAAAAATTTCTGCTGTGAATCCATTAGATCCCGGTCTTTACTTTGATAGAAAAGATTGATCTGTTCAGGTTTTTCTATTTCTCCGCAGTTCAATTTTGGTAGCTTGTATTTATCCAGGAATTAATCCATTTCTTCTAAATTTTCCAATTTGTTGGCATATAGTTGTTCATAATAATTTCTACTGATCTTTTATATTTTTGTGGCATCCATTGAAAGCTCTCTATTTTCATGTCAGATTTTTTGAGTCACCTCTTAGTTAATTTTGCTAAAGGTTTGTAATTTTAGTTTCTCTCTTCAAAAACCCAACTCTTCATATCAGTGATCCTTTACATTTTTTAGTTTCTACCTCACTTATTTCTGCTTTAATTTTTATTATCTCTTTCATTCTACTGAAATTTTGGGGTTTGGTTTGTTCCTATTTTTCTAATTCCTGAAGATGAACTGTTAGGTTAATCACATGATATCTTTCTCTTTTTCCTCCTCTTTATGTAGGTTTTTATTGCTATAAATCTTCCTTTTAGAATTTCTTCTGCTGTATCCCATATATTTTAGTATACTGTGTTCCCATTTTCATTTGTTTCAAGAAAGTTTTTAACTTCTCCCTTTTCACAATGACCCATTGGCACTATTTAGGAGCACATTGTTTAATTTCCATGTATCTATACTGTTTTCAGAGTTCTTCTGATTGTGGATTTTCAGCTTCATTTCACTGTGATCAGAAATGATACTTGGAGATGTTTCAGTTTTTTTAAAATTTGGGGTGTGTGTGTGTGTGTGTGTGTGTGTGTGTATGTGTGTGTGACCTAATTTATGATGTATCCTGGAGAATATTCCAGGTACAGTTAAGAAGAATGTGTGTTCTGTAATTGTTGCATGGAATATTCTGTACATGTCTATGAGATACAGTTGATCTAGTGCATGGTTTCAATTCCATGATTTTTTGTTGTGTGTCTCTCTGGATTCTATGTCCATTAATGAGAGTAGGGTGACAAAGTAGCTTGCTGTTTTATTTTTTTCTTGTTTTGTTTTGATTTTTATCTCTCCCTTAATACCTGTTAATATTCATTTTATATATTTGGTTCTCCAATGTTGAGTGTATATATGTCCCTTTATCATTATATAATGTTCTTGGCTGTCTCCTTTTCCAGTTTCTATTTTTTTCAGTCTATCTGAAGGAAGTATAGTCACTCCTCCTCTTTTGGTCTCCAGTTGAATAGAGTATCTTTTTCTTTTTTGAAATATATGACTTTTAATTTTTAAAGAGTATCTTTTTTATCCTTTTTAAAATGTTCTATTCTAAGTTGTTATATATGACAGCAGAATGCATTACAATTTATATTACACATATATAGTACAATTTTACATATCTCTGCTTGCATAAAAAGTGTATTCACACTTTTCGTGTCTTCATACTTGTACTTAGGTTAATGATGTCCATCTCATTCGACCATCTTTTTTACCCCTATGCACCTTTCCCCTCCCTTCCCATTACCCTTTGTAGAGTTCTTCCAATCCTCCTGTGCTCCACGTCCCAACCCCACTATGAATCAGCCTCCTCATATCAGAGAAATCATTCAGCATTTGGTTTTTTGGGATTGACTAACTCTACTTAGCATGTATATTTTCCAACTTCATCCATTTACCTGTGAATGCCATTATTTTATTCTTTTTTATTGCTGAGTAATATTCCATTGTGTATATATACCATAGTTTCTTTATCCATTCATGTACTGAAGGGCATCTAGGTTGGTTCCACAGTTTAGCTATTGTGAATTGTGCTGCAATAAACATTAATGTGGCAGTGTTCCTGTAGTATGCTGTTTTTAAGTCCTTTGGGCATAGACCAAGGAGTGGGATAGCTGGGTCAAATGGTGGTTCCATTCCCAGTTTTCCAAGGAATCTCCATACTGCTTTCCATATTGGCTGCACTAATTTGCAGTCCCACCAGCAATGTATGAGTGTGCCTTTTCCCCCTCATCCTCTCCAACACTTATTCTTGTTTGTATTCTTAATAACTGCCATTCTGACTGGAGTGAGATGAAATCTTAGAGTTGTTTTGATTTGCATTTCTCTAATTGCTAAATATTTGTTGACTTATTGTATATCACCTTCTGAGAAGTGTCTGTTCAGTTCCTTGGCCCATTTATTGGTTGGGTTATTTGTTTGTTTGTTTTGGTGTTTTATTTTTAGTCTCTGTGTCCTTACTAGTGAAGTGAGTCATTAATAGCCAACTTATACTTGGATCTTTTGAAAAAGATCTGCCATTTATTTGGAGAATTTAATCCATTTACATTCAATGGAATTATGAATAGGTAAGAAAGAACTTACTATTGCCACTGGTGTGTTTGCTTTTGTTTTTGTTTTCTTCTTACTTTTAGTTGTTTTATAAATCTTTTCTTCCTCTTTTGCTGTCTTCTGGGGTTAAGTGAATCCTAGAAGTAGGTTTTGGTTCCTTGCTTTTTAATTTGAGTGTATCCATTGTAAATTTTGTGCTTTGTAGTTACAAAGGGTTTACTAAAAATATCTTACAAGTTATTGTTTAAAATATAGCATTGATTGAAGAAAATAAAAAAGAAACTGAACATTTTAACTCTTTTCCACCCCACACACACAATTTGAATTTTTGTATGTCAATTTATGTCTTTTGATATTACCTATCTACAGACAAGTTATGTGTAATTTGTTGTGATTGTGTTTTGTTTATTTTGTCTGTCAGTATTCCTATTGAGAATATACCAGATTCATTCCCTGACAATTTTTGTGAATACTTACTTTAATCCATAGATTTTATATTTTCAGATGTTTTGTGTTGCACATTATAGATCTTTTCTTTTAGTTTGAAGGACCCCTCTTAGCATTTCTTGCAAAACAGGTCTAGAATAAATACATTCCCTTAGGCTTTCTTTGGAAAAGTTTTTCTATGACCTTAATTTCTAAAGGATAGCTCTTTTTATGTTAATCTTTATTCTACTACTTGCTGATCAACAAGTCTTTTGCAAGAGTTTTTGGGTCTTTTAGATATAGGATCATGTCATCAGCAAATAGATAATTTGATTTTTTTTTTACTTATTTGTATTTCTTTAATTTACCTTTATTTTCTGATTGCTCTGGCTTGAGTTTCAAGAACTATACTTAATAAGAGTGGTGAAAATGAACATTCTTTCCTTGTTTTCAATTTTAGAGGAAATGCTTTCAGTTTTTCTCTTCAGTAGGATGTTGGCTTTGGGTTTGTCATATATAGCCTTTATGGTTGAGGTAAATTCCTTCCATCCCCAGTTTCTTCAGTGTTTTTCACAAGAATGGGTGCTGCATTTTGTCAAAGACTTTTTTTTTTCCTGTCATCTATTGAGATAACCATATGATTTTTGTCCTTGATTCTATTTATGTGGTGAATTACATTTATTGATTTGTGGATGTTTAAACATCCTTGCATCCCTAGGAGGAAATCAACTTGATAATTGTGTACATTATCCTTATTAATTTTTAAATGTAGATTACTATAATTTTATTAAGAATTTTTTACATCTGTGTTCATCAAGGATATTTTTCTGTAGTTTTGTTCCTTGATGTGTTTTTATTGGTTTTTGGTACCAGGGTGATACCGGCATCATAGAATGAATTTTGGAGTGTTTCCTCCCTTCGTATTTCATGGAGTAATTTGAGGAGAACTGGAATTAGTTCTTCTTCAAAGATCTAGTAGACTCAGCTGAGCATCCATCAGGTCCTGGGATTTTCTCTGTTGAAAGACTTTGCCACATGCAGTTTTCTCTGTCAGCATTTTTCCTTCAGTGCTTTAAATATATCATCCCATTTACTAGTGGCTTTGGCTGAGAATTATTGGTATTGAGATTTGTTTATATGTGATATGTTTCTTTTGCTGCTCTTAAAAATTCTTTTGTCTTTGATTTTTAATTATTTGGGTTTGTATGTTGTGGTGTTATGGTTTGGATATAAGTTGTCCCCCCAAAACTCCCATGTTAATGCTGGAATATTAAAAGAGGTAAAATGATTGGATTGTGAGAGCTGTAACCTAATCAGCCCATCCTAGTTTGAATGACTGACTGGGTGGTAACTATGGACAGGTGGGATGTGGCTGGAGGAAGTAATCACTGTGAATAGAAGGTTTTATCTTCCCTGTGGTCCCCTTTCCATTCCCTGTCTCTCTGCTTCCTGGCCACCATGATGTGAGTAGCACTCCTCCACCTTATTCTTCTGCCGTGATGTTGCTGCATCATCTTGTGTCCAGAATAAATAGAGTTAGCCACGATGAATTAAACATCTGAAACCATGATACACAATAAATTTTCCCTCCTTTAAGTTGTTCTTGTCAGGTATTTTGGTCATAGTAATGCAAAGCTGACTGAGACATGTGATGAATACCTCTGTGGGTTCTATTTAGCTGGAGATCTGTATACTTCTAGTACCTTGATGTTGACTTCCTTAATCAGTTTTGGGAATTTTTCATCCAATATTTCTTTAAATATGCTTTCAGGTCCTGTTTCTCCACCTTTAATTATTATGTTTGGGTTATATCTCTTTTTAGTGTTTCATAATTCCTATAAACTTTATTCATTCTATTTATTGTTTTTTTTATTTTTGCTCCTCTAGTTTGGAAATTTCAAATGTTCTGTCTTCAACTCACTGATTATTTTTCAGCTTGATTCAGCTGACTGTTAAAGTTTTATCTTGCATTTTAAAATCCAGCCATTGTAGTCTTCATCTTTAAAATTTCTGTTTGTTTTTTTTTAATTATTTCTATCACTTTGTCAAACTTCTCATTTAGTTCATTGTTGTTTTCAATTTCATTTAATATTTTATCTGTATATTCTTGAAGTTCACTGAACTTTTAAAAAATATTTTTAGTTGGAGATGGACACAATATCTTTATTTTATTTTATTTATTTATATGTGGTGCTGAGGATGGAACCCAGTGCCTCATATATGCTAGACAAGTGCTTTACCATCCAGCTATAACCCCAGCCCACTCACTGAACTTTCTAAAGGTGATTATTCTGAATTATTTTACTGACATTTTCATAAATCTCCCTTTCTGTAGGGTCCATTGTTTGTTAAAGCTGTGTTTGGAGACTCTGTTTTGAAGGTGTTATAATTTCCTAAATCTTTGGAATCCTATGTTCTTACTTTAGGGTTTACACATTAGTGGAGTCCAGCACCTTTTCTGGCTTTCACAGGCATTCTTTGAAAGTGAAAGTCCTTTACTATGTATAGGAGCATATAATTCTGGCTGAGTCAGCCACTAATGTGCCTTAGCTGGCAGAGCTTGCTTTTATGTTCTCTTGTTCTCTTGGCTGCTTGCCTTTCCTCTGAATTCAGGTTTGGCAGCTGGATTTGTTCTGCTATCTAGCAAGACTACTGGTTGTAGTATGTAACAAGACTGGGGTTCTAAGTGAACAGTGCAATTGCCGCTGATATGGCTAGGCCAGAGTGTGTGTTTTCTGACACTGTAGTAGTTTTGTTCTTTCTGAGTAAGATCTGAAGTATGGTGCTTTAAGCCATAGGATGCACTATTTAAATTCACACATTTGGTTTTATCCCTCTCTAGATGTGTTCTTTAGGGAAGAGATTTTAACCCCCAAGTGTCGCCTATTAGTTTTTGGAATTTGCCTTTTTCCCTCCATGGGAGACCCAAGGTTATAGGGTGATGTTACATTTCAAAAGATGGCTATCTGGGAATCGAGCCAAGATTGGCTATGCCAGTGGACTATGTTGTTTTTTGGTGATAACCACTTCTAGAAGGTACGCTGTACTTTCACTAAAATGGCATGCTGATCTTTGTAAGCTCTGCCTACTTGCTTTGTTTCTATCTGGCCCAGTATAGTTTAGACCATTCAGTTTTCCCACTAGTATCTCAATGAGTTGAGAACCAAAATGGATTTACCCTGCTTTCCATGTACTCTTTCCCCTCTGTAGAAGCTGTGGTCCATCAGGATTTTTCTCTGTATGATGGTGTGACACCTGGATAGAAAAGCAGGGAGGGATGTGATCCAAGGAAGACCCTTTCTCTTACCCTATCAATGTGGATTTTAATTCAGTCCCGGGAGCACACATAACTCAGTATTATTCCTACATTTTGAGTGTTTTACCAAGGTGTTGTTTTCTATTGATAGTTGCTAGTTGATGCACCCATGAGGGGGAGTGAAGGTTAGGATCTTCTTCTCAACCATCTTAGTGGCCTCTCAATCTGTTAACTTTTATTAAGTGATCCTATATATTTTTTGTTGTTGTTCTTGTCACCAGAGATTGGAATTTCTGTATATAGTTTTGAGGAAAATGGAATTGGAAGGTATGTAATTGCAATGGCTGTCACAGGATTTGTTTACTTCCTCTTGATTTTCCTTCTGGACACCATCTCGTGGAAAGTGAGAACCTTCCTGTATCGCTATATTGTCTTTGGCATCTTCAAGAAAGTGAAGAAGGTGAGTACCTGAGCATAGACCTTAGAGACAAAAAGCATATCTCTACACATGCTGCCCCCATTCTTAAATATTTTTATTTATTTATTTTTATTTATAATAGTAGTATGTATTACAATTCATAGTGAACATATATAGCATCTTTTTACATACAACTGTTTGTATACAAAGGATATTCATACCATTCAGGTCTTCAATCATGTATTTAGGATAATGATATCCATCTCATTCAACCACCTTTTCTTTTTTCTTTTTTTCTTTTTTTCCTTCCTCCCTCTTCCTTTGATCCCTCCCTTTTCTTCTCCTCCTCTCCCTCCCTTTCCCTTTGACCATTCTAGTGTTCTTTTAATCCTCCTATGTACCCCCATCCAACAACATTGTGAATTAGCCTCCTTATATCAGAGAAAACATTCAGTATTTGGATTTTTGAGATTAACTAATTTTACTTAGGATTATATTCTCCAATTTCATCCATTTACCTGCAAATGTCATTATGTTATTCTCTTTTATTGCTGAGTAAAATTCCATTTTGTATATATACCACATTTTCTTTATCCACTCATCTACTGAGGGACATCTAGGTTGGTTCCACAAACTAGCTATTGTGAATTGTGCTGCTATAAACATTGAAGTGGCTGTGTCACTGTAATATGCTGTTTTTAAGTCCTTTGGGAATAGACCCAGGAGTGGGATGGCTGGGTCATAGGGTGGTTCCATTCCCAGTTTTCCAAGGAATCTCCATACTGCTTTCCATAGTGGTTGCACCATTTTGCAGTCCCACCAGCAATGTATGAGTGTGCCTTTTTCCCCACATCCTCTCCAACATTTATTGTTGTTTGTGTTCTTAATAGCTGCCATTCTGACTGGAGTGAAATGAAATCTTAGAGTAGTTTTGATTTACATTTCTCTAATTGCCAGCAATGTTGAGCATTTTTCCATGTATTTGTTGATTGATTATATATCTTCTTCTGAGAAGTGTCTTTTCAATTCCTTAGCCCATTTATTGATTGGGTTATGTGGTTGTTTTTTTTTTTTTTGTTTGTTTGTTTGTTTTTTTTTTTTTGTTTTTTGGTGTTAAGTTTTTTTGAGTTCTTTATATTCTAGAAATTAGTGCTTTATCTGATGTGCATGTATTAAATATTTGTTCCCAATTAGTTGGCTCTCTATTCAACTCACTGATTGTTTCTTTTGCTGAGAAGAAGCTTTTTAGTTTAAATCTATCCCATTCATTAATTCATGGTATTAATTCTTACGCTACAGGATTCTTATTAAGGAACTTGGGGCCTAATCTGACATGTTGGAAATTGGACCTTACTTTTTCTTCTATTAGGCGTATTGTCTCTGGTCTAATTCCTAGGTCCTTGATCCACTTTGAATTGAGTTTTGTGCATGGTGAGAGATAAGGGTTTAATTTCATTTTGTTGAATATGGATTTCCAGTTATCCCAGCACCATTTGTTGAAGAGGCTATCCTTTCTCCACAGCACATTTTTGGCGTCTTTGTCTAATATAAGATAGCTGAAATTATATGTATTAGTCTCTGTGTCCTCAATTCTGTACCTTTGGTCCACCAGTCTGTTTTGGTTCCAATACTATGATTATTTTTTTACTATTGCTCTATAGTATAATTTAAAGTCTGGTATATGGTGATACCACCTGCTTCACTTTTCTTGCTCAGGATTGCTTTGGCTTTTGTGGGTCTCTTATTTTTCCAGATGAATTTCATGACTTCTTTTTCTATTTCTTTGAAGAATGACATTGGGATTTTTATTGGAATTGCATTAAATCTGTATAATGCTTTTGGTAGTATGGATATTTTGACAATATTAATTCTACCTATCCAAGAGCAAGGTAGGTCTTTCCATTTTCTGAGTTCTTCTATAATTTCTTTCTTTAGTGTTCTATAGTTTTTGTTATAGAGGACTTTCACCTCTTCCATTAAGTTGATTCCCAGATATTTTTTTATGCTTTTGTAAATGGGGTAGTTTTGATCATTTCTCTTTCAGGGGCTTTGTCGCTAATGTACAAAAATGCCTTTGACTTATGGCTATTGATTTTGTATCCTGCAACTTAGCCGAATTCATTTACTAGTTGTAAAATTTTCTGGTAGAGTTTTTTTGGGTCTTCTAGGTATATTATCAAGTCATCAGCAAATAGTGCTAATTTGAGCTCTTCCTTTCCTATCTGGATCCCTTTAATTTCTTTCATCTGTCTAATTGCTCTGGCTAGAATTTCCAGTACTATGTTAAATAGCAGTGGTGAAAGGGGGCATCCCTGTCTTGTTCCAGTTTTTAGAGGGAATGCTTTCAATTTTTCTCCATTTAAGATAATGTTAGCTCGGGGCCTTGCATAAATAGCTTTTATAATGTTGAGATATGTTCCTGATATTCCTAGTTTTTCCAGTGTTTTGAACATAAAGGGGTGTTGTTTTTTGTCAAATGCTTTTTCTGCGTCTATTGAGATGATCATATGATTTTTATCTTTAAGTCTATTGATGTGATGTATTATGTTGGTACTCTACACGATCAGAGAAACTTGTCTAGTAACATAGTATAGAAATGATCCCTGAAAGTATAGTCTTCAGAGATCTTAATCATAATTTGAACTTGTGGTTTCTAAACATTGTGGCATCTATCAATCAGAACATTGTTTTTTTAATTAATTGCTTATAATATAAACCTTTCCCTTGAATACCTCCTATGACAGAGACTCATTTACTCCCAGTGCTTTCCATTCATCCTAATTGGCTCTGGATATTTATAAAAACTACTAGGTGGTACTGATTCTGCTCTATTGTAGAACACATATTTAATGTCAAGACTCTAAAACAGTTGTTGTCATACTTCAGCATTTATTAGTGTCACCTGTAGAGCATATTAAACCTACAAATTGCTAGTCTTTATACTCTAGGTTTCTGATATAGTTGCTCTGGAGTATGTCCTGAAGTTTTCCATATGTAACACATTCCTGGGTGATTCTTCTGCTACTGCTTCATATTTTGAGAACCAAAATCTTCAGAGGAAAGAATATTATGAGGAAGGGGGGCCTCTGTGTTACCAAAATACATGAAACCATGAAACTGCATAACTGTTCCATAAGACCTCAGTCTCAGTTCTTGCCACTTCAATGTGGATTTTCTTCATATTTCCCAGCACAGGTCTGACTCTGAAGGTACTCATGAAAATGTGTGAGAAGAAGAAATAAGTAGTGGAATTAGGTGAAACATGAAAAGCAGAGAGTATCCAGTATATGCCTCTAGAGGCCCAGCACTGGTGACACCAGTGGAACCTGGTGACACCTGGCATTAAAAGCCTATGATAATATTTCTGTTCAGCTGAGGTATCAACCTACAAGATGAAGTAGGGAACTTTCCAATGGGTAAGCAGAACACAGGGACATGGGATTCAGGACAAGTCAGCAAGCAAATAACTAGTTATCAGTAGTAACATTGCTCACAGGGAGCAAAGTCTGATGCCCAAGTCTGAGGTTGTCATGCATTCCAAAGATGTTCCTTAGGTACCCACTATGTGCTGGCATCACATTAAATGTTGTGCAGGATTCAGACTCCTTAAAGTGTTCTAGGAGAAGAAGCAAACATATCCTAGGACTTGAAGGAGATATGAAAGGAGACTTCCACAGATGTGTATGAGAAAGTACCTGGGGATGGGAACAAAGTTAGATATCAAATACCAGCTAGGGAAATATTAGTTCTGATAAAAGGAAGTATAAGATATTGAAATTGTATCTATGGCTTTGGGTAATACTGGGAAATGAATTCAAGGCAGAGGGGTCAGTTTATGTGTAGGGGATATTCAAAGAGCTACAAGGAAGTCAATGAGTCTAGAACCAAGTCCAAGTTTTGTCAGATGGGATAAGATGCATGCAGAAAATGATAGAAGCAAGCGTCAGGGAAGGCCTCACAAGTGCTAGGCTGAGGATCTTCTACTCCATTCTGAAACAATAGAGAATAGTTGAAGTATTTATTGACATAAATTTGTTTATAATATATTTTTATTTTGAATTTAGTGTTTGTTGGCAATTGTGTTTATTTCCCCAACCTCAATCTCCATTTTATTCTTGATTAGCCTTACTAAGCTGTTTACCAATTTTATTAATCTCTCCTGAACACCCACTTTGTAATCTTTTATGTCTTTGTTGCATTTTTTTTTTATTTCACTGCTTTTTTCTTACCTTTATATTTCTGTTCCTTTTTATGAGGCCATAACAACACTGAGACAAATACATAAAAAAGAACATTACAAACAGAAATTATAGAAAATCATAACATGACTAAATGCAAAAATTCCGTTTTTTGTTGTTCTTTTTAGTTATATATGACAGTAAAATGTATTTTGACATATTATACATACATAGAGTACAACTTCCCATTCTTTTGGTTGTACATGAGGTGGAAATACTTTGGTCATGTATTCATATATGAATATAGAAAATAATGTTGGATTCATTCTACTGTCTTTCCTATTCCCCTGCCCCCTTCCTTCCCTTCATTCTCCTTTGTCTAATTCAAAGTACTTCTGTTCTTCCCTAACACTTGCCCCGCCCCTTATTGTGAGTTAGCATCCACATATCAGGGAGGACATTCAGCCTTTGGATTTGGGGGATTGGCTTATTTCATATAGCATGATATTCTCCAGTTCCATCATTGACTGGCAAATGCCATAATTTCATTTATATTTATGGCTAATATTTCATTGGGTATATATACCACATTTTCTTTATCCATTCATCTGTTGATGGGCATCTAGGCTGTGTCCATAGTTTGGCTATAGTAAATTGAGCTGCTATTAACATGGATGTGGCTCCATCAGTGTAATATGCTGATTTTTAGTCCTTTGGGTATACACCAATGAGTGGATAACTGGGTCAAATGGTGGTTCCATTTAATGTTTTCTAAGGAATCTCTGAACTGTTTTCCAGAATAGTTTTACCAATTTGATGCAAAACTTCTTAAAAAATATATTAGAAGTTTGAATTTATGATCTATCAAAGTATATTACAAAAATGTAGGAATAGTGGAACATTATAAAATCAATCACCACATTATCATAAAATATGAACAATGAGAAAAAGTGACAATTTTGAAAAATTCAGTAAAATTATTGGGGGGGGGTTATCGGGAAATGATCTCAGGGGCACTTGACCACTGAGCCACACCCCCAGACCTATTTTGCATTTTATGTAGAGATGGGGTCTCACTGAATTGCTTAGCACCTCACTCATTCCTGAGGCTGACTTTGAACTCATATCCTCCTCCCTCAGCCTCCCAAGCTGCTGGGGTTATGAGCATGTACTACCATGCCTGGCTAGTAAAATGATTTTATAAAATTCAGTTCATTATAAAATCTCAAGGCAAACTAGAAATAGAAGGGAGTTTTCTCAGCCTGATAAAAAGTATCTTTAAAGCTTTGAAAATATGCACCAAATATTGTAATTCTTGAAAGTCTTCTTGTAATTCTTGAAAGTCTTCCTTCTAGGTCAGAATAATGCAAGCATTCTCAATTATCTATAATAGTTTTCTGCAGGGCTTAGTGTAATAAGGCAACAAAAAGAAATGATACACATAAAAATTGAACAGAGATAAAATTCATTAGAGATCACAAGACTGTAAAATAATTTAAAGAAATATACAGATAAGTATTGGAACAAATATTGCTAAATAAAAAGCCAGTAGAGAAGAATTAATTATGTGTCTAAATACTAGCCACAAAAAAACTGTGAAATATAAAGTGATGTCATTTAAATAGCATAGTAACAAAAAATACCTAGCAAAAAATCTAGAAAGAGATATGCAATTATTTATACCAAAAATTACAAAACACTTTTGGAAAATTAAAGATATTCTGCACAAGTGTAGTAACATACCATTTTGATGCTTCACACACATCAAAAAATTTCCAAATATCAAAAAAAAAAAAGGTGGTTGAATGAGACGGATATCATTTTCCTAAATGCATGATTGAAGACCTGAATTGTACAAATATACTTTATATACAAACAGTTATTTGAAAAAAGATGGCATATACGGGCACTATGAATTGTAATTATTATAAATTAAAAAAATAAATTAGAAAACAAAATACATATGTAAAGGTATACAAAGCCACTGACAGACATCATGGTATACCCATCAAAAAATGGTAAGGGTTGAAGATGCAGAACAATTAGTAATGCAAATTGATACCCCTTTGGAAAACTGCTTAGCATTGTCTTATAAAGCATCCTTTATATGCATATTAACATATGCAACCCTATGACCCAGCATTTCCCCTTCCAGGTATATGCCCAATAGAAATAAATACTATTTGCCCACTACTTTTATTGGGCATGTAGTTCTAGACATTCTAACAGAATGTTCATACAGTATTATTTATAATAAAAAAGGAAGAAAAATGTTTATCAGTGTTACAATGGATTAAAAATGTTTATTTTTTACAATAGAGTACAATCATGAGAAAGAGGAGCCTATAACTATATAAACAGCATAGATTAATTCAACAAACATAATATTGCACAAAAGAAACTAGACACAAACCTATATGCCATAAAATTTCACTTAAATTAAGTTCAAGTACAGGTAAAACTAACATGTTCTTTTATTTATCTAGAATGGTTTCACAGTTACTATTGTAAGGTATATACCTTGTGAAAATTCATTAATATGTACATTTATGACTTATGTACTTGTCTGGATATGTTACTTTTCAATAGTTTAGACTAAAATTGACATTCAATGTTATAAGCAAAAAGAACCGAAACAGGAGCAGACCTCGATGAATCAGCAAGCATTCTTTATTAAGCAGTGGAATGGCACATTTTTTAGGGGAGAAAATGGAAACCGGTTATAAGCATGATCTGTTTTTTATAGGTTTTTAGCACAATATTTAGTGTGACTTAATTATTAGAGACTTAGAATGTGCTGGCTGGGCAGTCAGGAAACTAGTTGTGAAGGTTCAAAGACTAAATCAGGAAAAAAGTTGGAACCCATTGTAACTGGGATTAAAGTCCACAGCTCAGAGCCCATTGTTTGCCTTTTCCACCCAGGACTTCTCCTTTCTCCCTGGGGGTTGTTATTCCATATCCTTCAAAAGTATTCAACCTATTTTGCACTAAACTTGAGTAAGATCTGTAATTTAGATAATTAAACCAATGTCAATTTCTTAGTTTTGATCAATGTACCAATGTTATGTAAAGTGTTAACATTAGGAAAATGGTAAAATGTATACTGGAACAGTGCTATAACTATACCATAATCACAATTCTTTTGAAAGAAGAAGTTCAAAGTAAAACAGTTTGAAATAAAAAAGAACTATGGCACAAGTTGAGAGTTGCCTTTGCACTATATGGAATGCCCAACTCATCCTCTCTTCCCATTGTCAGTCTTCTCATAAATTCCTATCTATTTTATTTCTTTCAATTCAACTCAGACATTTCCAACATAAATCTGCTCCTGCTTTCCCTTTTTCCCTAAGAAAATAAAGAGTTAATCTTTTCCCTATTTTAATAATCTCTCTCTCACACACATATATCACACACACACACACACATATATATACCTTCTAGAATGTACTTTATTATTAATAAGTGACATTTAGCCACAAGTTCTGACATATGTTGTGATTGCAGTTTTGTTGTGGCAGCCACCTTGAGGAGAACATGCTGTTTGCTCATGACTGGAGCCTGGTTTTTGAACTGTGGAAATAGGGAGTCAATTTATATATGAGAGCTGCAGCAATGTGTATGAAATCTCTTGGAAATGTTTCAAACCTTCTGTATTTACATCATTGAAATTGCTACCACAAAGGACCAGGCCAGATGCAAACTTCATGGGTCATAAAACTTCATGGATCATCTTTTCTGGGCCATATGCAGGGTCTGGGGTCAGCAGTCAGTATCTGGAAAAGGGTTTGTTTTTAAAAGGATCAATGCTTTGGCTTCTTTCCAGAAACTGTCAATCCAAACTTAAGGGATATCTCCTCCTGTCTTGTCACTGGGAAAGAATGTATTGGGAAAGAATCAATGTATTGCCTTTTCCTTCATTCCCTCTCTCCAGGCCACACTATTTCGGGGTTTGTCATTTACCATATTCATAGAAATTATCCTCTCTAAATTCAACTATTCTAGGCCAGGTGCTTCAAGGATATCCACCACTGATTTTTGTCTTGAAAACATAGGACAGACTGTCCCAAGAATTTTCTGGGGAATCTGAAGATGAAGATGTGCAACATGAGAGATTGAGAATTGTAGAGCAGCCTCTTGAATCACTGAATTCAACAGTGGTTATTAAAGAACTCA
>CM046674.1:16568023-16597624 GCA_025594165.1 Tamias sibiricus | reverse complement strand
TTTGGGGTTGATCTGTTCTTCTTTTTCTAGGACTTTGAGATGTAATGTTAGTTCATTTATTTGTTGACTTTTTCTTCGTTGAAGGAATGAACTCCATGCAATGATCTTTCCTCTTAGTACTGCCTTCATAGTGTTCCAGAGATTTCAATATGTTGTATCGGTGTTCTCATTTACCTCTAAAATTTTTTTAATCTCCTTTTTGATGTCTTCTGCGAACCATTGTTCATATCATTTAGTCTCCAGGTGTTGGAGTAGCTTTTGTTTCTTAGTTTATCATTGATTTCTAATTTCATTCCATTATGATCTGATAGAATGCAAGGTAGTATCTCTACTTTTTTGCATTTGCTGGGAGTTGCTTTATGGCATAATATATGGTCTATTTTATGAAAGGATCCATGTGCTGCTGAGAAGAAAGTGTATTATTGGCTCATTGATGGATAATATAATCTGTATATGTCAGTTAAGTCTAAGTTATTGATTGTATTATTGAGTTCTATAGTTTCTTTGTATAACTTTTGTTTGGAAGATTTATCCAGTCACGAAATATTCCAAGAGGAGAAAATGAAAAACAACAATGAAAATCTGCAAAGGGAAGAACTACAATAAAGAAAAAAACCAACCAATGCAGAAACCAAATCAAGCTAAATACCAAAAAAATAAAAAGAATGACTGGTAATACAAATCATGTCTCAATAACAACCCTGAATGTTAAGAAAAATAAGACCCAATGATATGTTGTTTGCAAGAGACTCAACTTACAAAGATAGGTACAGATTGAATGTAAAAGGATGGAAAGTGATTTATAAATTGAACAGAAAACAAGTGTATAACAACTCAACAACCCCAGTTAAAACAGTTATTTTCTTTTAGGACTTGGAACACATCATTATAAGCCCTCCTGCTTTTAGAATTTATGCTGAGAAATGAGAAGTATTTCTGATTGGCTTGCCTTGAAATGTGACCTGACATTTTTTTCTTGAGGTGTTTAAAATTCTATACATGTTCTGAATGTTAAGTTATTTTTGATTTTGTGTATTTGGCTTCTGAATACTTCCTTTATCTGGATGTCCATCTCAGTCTCAAAGTCTGGAAATTTTTCTGTTATTATTTTTCTGAAGAGATTATCCATGCCATTAGTCTGCATCTAACAAACCTTCTCAATTCCAATGATGCTTAAATCTGGTTTCTTAAATGTTGTCCCAGATTTTGCATATACTCTGATCAGAGTTGGTTGTTTTCTTTAATACTGTCTGGATATTCAAGGCTGGCTACATTGCCTCCAGCTCTGAGATTGTATCTTCAGAACAGTTCACTCTGACTCTCAGCTGAATAATTTATTTGATTATTTTCTGTTCATTCACAAGATTTCTTTTGTGTTCTTTTTCTGTATCTCTTCATTGAATTTCACATTCATATCCTGCATTTGGTTCCTTAATTCATTTACTTGTTTGTCTGTGTTCTCTTAGAATTTATTGGTCGTTTTTTAATTATTTCTGAATTATTTGTCTGATATTTCATTTACTTAAGTATCTTTGCAGTCTTTTGTTGATGAAATTAAGAACTTTAGGAGGCACCATATTACCTTGATTTTTCATATTTCTTGTATTCCTGTGTTGGGTTTTATGCATATGTTAGGATGATTTTATTTTCCACTCTGATGTATGGGTCTTTTAGGATTCAACCTTCTCTTTCCAAAGTGTCCTAAAGTGATCTAGATTTAGACCCCTTGTAAGTGTAGTCTACACAACCTTTGTTTTAATTCTTTCTGTTTTGCTGTTGGAATGAATGTCTGTGAGTGCCACCTGAGGGCTTCCCCAGTTCCCATTTGGGACCTAGTCATTAGTTGGGGGGTTTTATCTCTACTATCATTTGTATTAAAGTACAGCTGAAGTTTTAGTGTGTTAATTTGTGTGTTGAGTGATATGCACTGCCTTTTGATTGGATTTACTTCAGGAACAGTTTGACCCTGTGAACTTGCAGTATCCCTCTAGATTCCAGCACCTCATAGAAAAACAAACAATAGCAACCACCAATACAAACTATATAGTGCATTAAAATAAATACCCGGTTCCTACTATGATATCTACAACATGACTTACCACAAAAACAGAAATGGTGGGTCAGCAGTTAGCAACAGCATAAACAATAAATAGCCATGAAATAAATATAGCATTAAATAGGAGGGAAGAGTACTAACAACTCAAATAAAATCAATAATGGTAAGAAGAATTGTAATAAACCAAAATATATAAAACATATAAGTCAAATTGTTATAAAAGGTGCTAAAATACAGTTCATTACAAAAAAATGAAATGTCATAGGAAGGTAGAAGAAAACTTAGAATGTTCAAAATATAAACAGAGATAATGCAGAAGAGATGTAACAAGTGATTAAAAAGAGGGAAGAGAAAAATAGAAAAAAAAAACAAATTTAGAAAGAAAGAATGATAGAATTTGGCTATTTTCAGAAAAAGGAAGAGAAAAAAGAAATGAGAAACAAACATAAACAAAACAGAACAAAAATAAACCAAAAATTCCTTCAAAAGATAAGACTAGGAAAACTATCATTAAAAAAAATAATAATGATGATGTGTACATATACTTATCCACCAACCAATCAGTACTGCAAGAACACCAAAGAAGGACAGAATTGTCTCTACTGAGATGGTCTAAACAGTTGATGAGAGTGGATGGTCACTACCTATGCTCATCTGAGAAAGAGGGAAAAAGACAGAGAAAGACACAGGCTGTGGTTGTTAACTCCTTCCTCTTTTTGTGTTGCTTACTGAGCTGCCAGCTGGAGCAGCCTAAAACTGAAGCTGTTTGAAATAGCTGTCATCTTCCCTTCTCACCAGTGTAAGTTAGGAGGGAAGTACCATCCACTGGAGACCAGGTGGTGTTTCTGCAAAGTTATAAAAGGAAGTTCCCGTGGCTGGGACTCAGGCCTAATCCAGCCTTAAAGGCGTTATTGGCTGGCATCTTCTCTGGAGAGATGAGATCAACACACTCTTAGGCCAGGTAGATGGCTATGTCGGCTGAGAATCTGGAGCTCAGGATCCTCATAAGAATTCTATTCTCATGGCAGGGGAGCCAGTCCTTCACAGGTCTCACACATACTGCTGTCCACAAATATGGCCATCCCAGGTTTAGTCCCTGAGTGCATTCACACCCTGCTGTTGAGTTTCCCAACCCTCTTCTGCAGGAGCCCTGTTTGGGGATTGGCTTGAATTGCAGTTGACTATGAGCCGTGGAGATTTGGCCTTTGTCGCCACCCGTAGTCTCACGGGATTGTTGCGGGATCTCGAGTGACTTGGCCGAAATTGCTGATCGGGTCAGCGCCATTTTAGTGGTGTGTTTGGCATATGTTAGTTGTTGTTAGAACCAGAGAGAAAAATTATCAGAATAAAAAGCTGTTTGTCTCCAGTTTGCTTCTGAAGTTCTTCCCGCGGCTCCGTTGCTCCAAGCGCTTCAGGCGGCTACAGGTGGCGGCCCGTACAGGGAACTTCGGAGCGGACAGGTAAGAACTGAAAGGTCTCTAAAGATGGGTTCGAATATAACTGAATCCCAAGTGATAGAGGCTATGCAAAGACTCCTTAATATACCTGACTCTGTTCTCAGTGAGGAGTATATAGACAAAAGTGAAAGTGATCAAAAAAGTGTAGATTCCACTGGGCCAACTGAGACCAGTAAAGAGAGTATTAGAAGAGACCCCAAAATGACAAAAATCCAAGCTATTAAAGCTATTCGGGAGTTATTGGCGAAAGCTGAAGGATACTTGCTCTCACTGGAACCTGGGCCTCAGGATATTGCTGTCAGTGAAATTAGCAGTGGTGAGGAATCTAGTAAAAGTGATCCTGAGAAAATGAGGAAAAAGAAATTAAAAAAGACCGAGAAAAAGGTCCGTCAGGCAGAGGAGTCACTTGTGTCCTCTACTCCCCCATGGGTGGAATCCATCACAGAAAATATGAAGGGTATTACTAGGCATTTGCATACCCTAGAAACAGAAATAAAAAGTCTTTCTGATCACTTATGCGCTCTCGAGGACAACTCACAGATACATTGGGAACCGCCAGCATTTGAAAAGAAAAATGGACAGAGTGTCCATCAGTCAGTAGATTTCAAAACAATAAAAAATCTCAAAGAGGCAGTAATGACTTATGGGCCCCAAGCTCCTTTCACGTTGAGTATGCTGGAGTCCCTTAACACCTTTAGCTTAACCCCCTCAGACTGGAAAAGTCTATGTAAAGCAACATTAAGCGGGGGGCAATTCTTGGTTTGGCGATCGCAATTCCAAGAACTTTGTATAGAAACGGCTAAAAGAAACGCGGCTGCAGGGTTTGAAAACTATAATATAGACATGCTCACAGGAGAAGGGCAATTCGCAGACTTACAGGCTCAAACAGATTATGACCCAGATATATATGCTCAGATAAATGCAGCTGCCTTAGAGGCATGGAAAACTGTACAAGGACCTGGGGATCTACAAGGTAGCTTGTCAAAAGTGATTCAAGGACCTAATGAGCCGTATGCCGACTTTGCTGATCGACTTTTGAGAACTGCAGGTAGTGTGTTTGCAGATGTTGACCAAGCTATGCCTTTAGTTGTTCAATTAGCTTATGAAAATGCAAATAAATGGTGCCAAGCAGCCATCAGGCCATGGAGAACTAAAAAGGATCTTTCCGTATATATACAACTATGTAAAGATATAAATGGCGCCTTTGTCACAGGAAATGTGATTGCAGCCTCAATGAGAGGTGCTTCCTCTCGAAATTTCACAAAGGCTAAACGTAGATATTATAATCAATCAGGCAATTCTAGGCAAAATCCCAAAAGAGATATAAGATCAAGCTCATACCGTGCCCCAGGCCGCTGCCCCAGGTGTAAAAAGGGAAATCATTGGGCCAATAAATGCTATTCAAAATTTGACATCCATGGAAATCCTTTGTTCAGGAATTCAAAAAACGGGGCACGGGGCCCAGTACCCCGGGCCCCACAAATGTACGGGGCATTGCAGAAGGAGTATCCTCAAGCATCCACTCAGATGCTTCCCCGACACAATCCCTACTACCCATCCACTCCCTCGCCAGAGGAACAAGAGGAAATGCAGGATTAGACCTCTGTTCCACCGCCCGAATAGTGTTAACACCTGAAATGGGGGTTCAACTGATTCCCACAGGAGTCAGGGGACCTCTTCCCTCAGGGACTGTAGGACTTATTATCGGGCGTAGTCCTAAAAGCTTATTAGGTTTGCAAGTGACCCCAGGTGTAATAAACTCAGACTACAAAGGGGAAATAAAAATAATGCTTAGCTCACCCCAAAGTATAACTTCTGTTAATCAAGGAGATAGAATTGCTCAGTTGCTTCTCCTTCCCAATTTACATAATTCATTTAAAATGGGTACGCCTCAAGAAGGGAACAATAGAGGATTTTGTTCCACTGACTCAAGTCCCATGGCTTGCTGGGTTCGAGACTGTTCAAGGAGGCCTATGTGTAAAATAAAAATCCAAGGAATAGAAATGGAGGGATTAATAGATACTGGAGCTGACTCTTCCATTATTAATTTACGCCAATGGCCCAAGCACTGGCCTCTGCAAAAAGCTTCAACCAGTTTTAAGAGGCTTGGGATATAATAACCTCCCAGATAAAAGTGCAGTAATTTTAAAATGGGAGGATGATGAAGGCCATAAAGGAACATTTCAGCCTTATGTTTTACCTAATCTACCGGTTACTTTATGGGGAAGAGATATTTTGCAACAAATGGGAGTACACCTTGCAACCAAGCCTGCAGATGTTAAATGTGAAAACCTACAGGGTAATCTTAACCATAAAAGAACTCATTATCAAAAAGTACAGAGTAATCTTAACCCTAAAAGTAATCATTGTCATAAAGGAAAAAGATATTTTTTTTTCGGGGCCACTGAGAAAATAATTTTGAAAATACCATGGCTTTCTGATAAGCCAGTGTGGGTCCCTCAGTGGCCCCTATCTAAAGAGAAATTACAAGCGGCCCACCAATTAGTTCAGGAACAATTAGAAGCAGGTCATATAGAACCTTCCACCTCTCCCTGGAATTCCCCCATATTTGTGATCAAGAAAAAGTCAGGAAAATGGCGATTGTTACATGATCTTAGACAAATCAATAAAACCATGCAAGTTATGGGGCCTACTCAACCTGGACTTCCTAGTCCCGTAGCTATTCCAAAAAATTTCCATCTTATTACTCTTGATATAAAGGATTGCTTCTTTTCTATTCCCCTACATCCTCTGGATGCCCCCAGGTTTGCTTTTTCCGTTCCTTCTATGAACAATAATGGCCCTGATCAGAGATATCAATGGAAGGTTTTACCACAGGGAATGGCTAATAGCCCCACCATATGCCAAATATATGTGGACAAGGCTATCCAACCCATTAAAAATAAATATCCAAACCTCATGTGTCTACATTACATGGATGATATTTTATTGGCCCACCCTAATCAAAAAATCTTATTTAATATATTCAGTGATGTGGTAGAAAATTTTAAAAAATATGGATTATATATAGCAGAAGAAAAAGTTCAAACCAGATCTCCCATATTATATTTAGGATTTAAAATCATGGATACTTTTGTTAGACCCCAAAAAATTTTAATAAATAAAGAACATTTGACCACCCTCAATGATTTCCAAAAACTACTGGGAGACATTAATTGGCTTCGCCCTACACTAAATCTCACTACTGGCCAACTAAAACCTTTATTTGACATCCTTCGTGGAGATCCTGATCCATCTTCACCACGAACATTGACTCCTGATGCTAGGAAAGCTTTAAAGTTAGTAGAAAAAGCCATCGAAGGAGCTCATTGTGATAGATTTGATTTAACTCAACCGCTGATGTTGATTATTATTTCTTCACAATATACACCCACAGGAGTATTTTGGCAACAAGGGCCTTTATTATGGATACATTTGCCCGTCTCTCCTAAAAGTATAATTGAATCTTATACCTCCATGGTGGCTAAACTTATTCTTCAAGGACTTAAGACTTCTACTAAAATATTTGGCATTCACCCTGCTACTATTATTACTCCCTATTCATCATCACAGATTGAATACTTGTGCTTCAATGATAATGATTGGGCTATAGCTAAATGCTCTACTTCTGCAAATTTTGATAATCATCTTCCTAAGTCCCCTATATTATCTTTTTGTATTAATCATCCTATTATATTTCCACAGGTAATAAAAAATCAACCTATTCCTAAGGCATTTAATGTATTTACAGATGGGTCCTCAAATGGTACTGCTACAGTAGTCACTAAAAAAGAAAATATGACTTACATAACTGCACACAAATCAGCTCAACTAGTGGAACTGGAAGCTGTGGTAAGAGCTCTGGAAAATTTTAGGGACCAGCCCGTAAACATTTTTTCAGATAGCCACTATATTGTACAAGCCGTCCCAAAATTAGAGTTAGCAGGACCAATAGCACCTCATACTCCAGCCCTTTAAATTGTTTTATCAAATACAAAAACTTTTGTGGGCAAGAAAAGAACCTCTATTCGTAGGCCATATTAGAGCACATACTAATTTGCCTGGTCCCCTCCATGAAGGTAATCAAAAGGCTGATGAACTTACAAAAACAGTATTTATACTTTCAGCGCTACAACAAGCTACTTTATTTCATTCCCAGTTTCATGTCAACAGCACCACCTTGCAACGTAGGTTTAAAATCACAAAGGAGCAAGCCAGAACAATTGTAAAAGATTGTAAATCTTGTATGACACATTTGCCCAATCCTCATTTCGGAGTTAACCCTAGAGGATTAATGCCCAATCATTTGTGGCAGATGGATGTTACTCATGAGCCAAGTTTTGGAAAATTGCGATTTATTCATGTGACCATAGATACATGCTCAGGCATGATTTTTGCTTCCTTACATTCTGGAGAAAAAGTTAAAGATGTTACATCTCATTGTTTGCAAGCTTTTGCTGCATTGGGCATCCCAAAAATGCTTAAAACAGATAATGGCCCCGCATATACGTCCTCATCTTTCAAACAGTTTTGCGCAAAATTCAATATATCCCATAAAACAGGCATCCCATACAATCCTCAGGGTCAGGGCATTATTGAAAGAGCAAACCGAACACTGAAAATTATGTTATTAAAACAAAAAGAAGGAAATTGGAAAAGTCCTAAGGACAGATTGGCAGTTGCCCTGTTTACCTTAAATTTTTTAACTTTAGACTCTAATGGTTATTCTGCTGGAGACAGACATTGGAATCCACACCAACAACATAAACCTTTGGTTTACTGGAAGGATGTTCTTTCAGGTACATGGAAGGTCCAGATCCAGTATTAATTTGGGGAAGAGGATCTGTTTGTGTTTTTCCAAAAGACGAATCCTCTCCAATATGGATACCATCTAGATTAATAAAACAGGTACCACATCAAAATGATCAAGATGAAGTTATTGAAGAATCAAGATTAATAAAAAAGGTATAAAATCAAGAGGACCAAGATGAAGGTACAGAATGATTCCCTCAAAAGAGTCCTTCAAAATATCTCACAACTTAAGTGTCATTTCTCCCGGCCGGGACAAGGAGATCTCTCTTTAGTGTGCACACAATTGTATTTTTTTTTTCTTTTTATACATGTCTTTATGTCTGTACATTTGTCTACATTTCATGTTAATGTGACGTCACAAATATATGTTTGTATGCTTGTTCGTCTGTCCAGTGTGACGTCACAAAGAACAAAGCACTTATGAAAAAGAAAATATATATATATATGGATCCAAATAACTTTAATTCATTTTAGGTTAAGAGTATTCAATTTAGGTAAATAATTTTATAAATGAAGGTACTTTCAATTTTGATTTATAGGTGTCCCTGGGACTTCTCTTTAGCAAACAATATGACTAGTGCTATATAACCTGATATTTTGGTGTTTTGACTTAAGATTGTTTATTTGTTATTAACTTCATTTGTTTAATAGCTCATTAATTTCAATTATCTCAACAGGTAAAAAATTGCTCTGTATACAGAGACTCCAGGGTTCCAGCTAACAAATTATTTCTCTAAAGTGCCTTTACCTTTTCTTTAATCTATCTTTAATGCAGTAATTACCCTCAGTCTTTCTTTGTTTTGTTCTAAATATGATATTTTTCCAACTTATGTTTGTAGAAGCTCTACCAGCGATGTGTGTGAACAAAAATTAACTTTAATTTTCTAATCTAATTATTCTATTTTGTAGTTTGACAACTCGCCTCTTGACTCAGTGCTGCAATAGCACTGCCTTTCCTTTAATAATTGATGCTTGAGTTTCTAGGTAGCGGGCCCTGAAGATTTGCCGGTGGCATTGTCTAAACATAAAAAAGACGTCTGCTGCTATAGCTGCAGGGATCGCGGCTGCTGCAAGCATCCCTGCTGCTCAAACATCAAACAACCTCACCAACAGTGTGGCCTCTGCTCTACATGCATGGGGCCTCCTACATCAACATGTTACAACAAATGGACATTTTGATCTTTCATTGTTTGGGACTTTACGGGACAATGCCTTGCGGGTATTCGTCTAGAGAATTCAGTGTGTTACTTGATGGAACTTAGGGCAGCTGATTTGTTTAAACAATTTGATATGCTATGCAATTTGGCTCATCACCAAAAGGCTTGTCGCCTTAAAGCCGCAACATCTCCTCACAATTGGACGGCTGTTAGTCATCATATATAGTCGATCCTAAAGGGCTCCATTGGATGGCTGGTTAGCCAATGACGGGTAAGATCCCCAGAGGGGGACAACCTAAGACAGGCACAGTCGCACGGGACAGTCTCATGTGGCCGACATATCAACCTAAGACAGGAGTCAAGGGCACAGCCTTGATTATCCGATGACGGGTAAGAATGTTGGTTGCACATAGACGTCCTAGAGCATTACCTCTTTTAAAACAAAAAGGGGGAAATGCAGGAGCCCTGTTTGGGGATTGGCTTGAATTGCAGTTGACTATGAGCCGTGGAGATTTGGCCTTTGTCGCCACCCGTAGTCTCACGGGATTGTTGCGGGATCTCGAGTGACTTGGCCGAAATTGCTGATCGGGTCAGCGCCATTTTAGTGGTGTGTTTGGCGTATGTTAGTTGTTGTTAGAACCAGAGAGAAAAGTTATCAGAATAAAAAGCTGTTTGTCTCCAGTTTGCTTCTGAAGTTCTTCCCGCGGCTCCGTTGCTCCAAGCGCTTCAGGCGGCTACACTCTTCAGCAAGTCATGTGGGACACCAGACTCAAAGGGGAAGTGAGTTGCACTCTTCTCCCTTTTTATGACTTGAATCCCCTTGGGTAAAATCTTCCCTGTGCTTGTTTCACTCACCTGCTAATTATACCCTGGTCCACACTTGCCATGACAGTGTAACAGTGTTTTCTACGATTTTTCCAGGCTCTCGCAGCAGCAGAATGCACCTCAGTCTTTTTAAGAATACTCCCACCCCAACCTTCAGCTTGCTAGTTGAGAAATTCAGAGCAATTTTTAAATACCAGTTTGCTGTTCAGCCTCTGAATGAGCTAAGTTCAGGCTATTTTTCTGATCTACACATTTTTCTATGCCAAATCTTTCCTTTGTGTTTCTCTTTCTGTGTTATCCCTCCACTCTGTGGTGAATCACAACTTCTGCCACAATTGGCATGGCTCTAGTGTACTCTTTTCTTACTCCTTGTTCCAGGCACTCGAATTTCTGAGTTCCTAGAAGACTCTGTCTGATATTGCATTTGCACTGCCAGAGTGGGGCTACTAGAGTTTTAAGAGGGGAGTCCCACTTTGATTCACCTGAGAAGCAGTACTCCCACTGCTTGAACCCCAAGCCATGGAGCATTCCTTCAATCTATCATCTTGAATCTCCTGGCCCATGTCTGAAATCAGAATCTTGAAGAGAGATTCTCATGTTCCTACTCATGTTATTAGCATCATGGTCCACAATTGCCAAGGTGTAGAAGCAATTCAGATTTCTATAAACAGAGGAAGGTGAATAAAATGTAGAATATTTATAAAATGGAATACTCAGGATTAAAACTAGAGGAAATCCTGTCACATGCTACAACATGAATAAATTTAATGATATTACACTGAGTAAAATAAGCCAGTTACAGAAAGAGGAATATAGTATAATTCCACTGATAAGAGATATCTAAAGTAGCTGAATTAATAGAAAAAGGAAGTAGAATATTGGTTACCAGAGGCTGGAGAAAATTTAAATGAGGAGTTATTGTTAAATTGGTAGAAATTTTTAGTTTTTCTAGATTAAAACATTGTAGGAGTCTCCTTCAAAATGATATGAATACATTTAACTGTTCACTCAGAAAAAGATAATAAATTTTACATTTTTAATATCAATTTTTTAAAAACTTGTAGTAATGCTATGTACTACTTTAATTCTTTGATAATCCTCTTCTGAGTTACTGACACTTGTGAAGATGGCAGTATCCTTTATTCCTGTTTATGAGTAAGTAGAGCAAACGTTATTCACAAATTATGTCTGCTAAAGTGTGTGTATCTCAAGAACTGACACAAGATGTTCATCTCTGTTTCACCTCACAGAGTTCATGTCAGTAAACTAGTGAGCATTGTTTTAAAAAAATACCCATTGTAAAGAAAATTAAAAAACTTTAGCAAGAGATTATGTTTGAGGCATGCATCAATCTCCTAAAGACTACAAGGAAAATCTGGGAATGGTTTCTAGAAAAATTAGGGCAGTTATAAGAACTTGTGTTATTTGAGAACTTAGAAAACCACAGATATATCTGGGGTAAGACACATGTTGAGAAAGGACCTGAGAAGACCCTACAGTTTCACCTCTGGATCTATGTAGGCTCAGTGGCGTAAGTGTTAAAAGAGTGCCTCCCAACAAGGGCTAGTACTTAAAAACTGGGAGAGGTGTTATTGTTTTGTTGTTATTATTATTATTACTACTATTTTTAGCTCCTCTCATTCCAGAAAATCTCTGTGAAAACTAAAGGAACTGAGTTATTTCTCTGTCTAAATTAAAGGGATATAAACTGAAGGAACACACATCATACAGAACACAGTATTTTCAAAAATAATTTAGAAAAGTCACTGAAAGGAAAAAATATAGGATTCTAAAATAAACCAACAAACTGGACAAAAGAGAGAATCTGATTTCCATATTTACTATATTATAATATCCACATGTCCAGTTTTCAACAGAAAAATCACAATGTAGAGCTGGGGATGGATGTAGCTCAGTGGCACAGCTCTTGCATAGTTTGTGTGAGACACTCTTCAGAACTCTGCCTTTAGATTTTTTTGTTGTTGTTTCCTTATTTTTCTGGGAAAGCTTTCCTTAATTTTTTCATGGTACAAACATTCAAATATCATCATTCTTTTCTATTTAAAAATGTTAATACCCCTTATAAAATTATCTGGAACTGGTGCTTTGCTTTTGTTCAATTTTATATTATTTTGAGTGCACTGACAACGTTCTGTTTCTTCTATGAAATTGTGAATACTTTAATGTTGGGGTTTTTTGTTGTTGTTGTTTTGTTTTTTGTTGTTGTTTTGTACTGGGATACTTAGCCACTGAGCCAATTCCCAACCATTTTATTTTATTTTATTTTTGAGATAGGGTTTTGCTAAGCTCTTTACAGCCTCACTAAGTTCCCAACACTGATTATGGACTTGAAATCCTCCTGCCTCAGCCTCCTAAATCTCTAGGATTAAAGGCATGTGCAACCGTGACTGGCTTAGTTTTCTATTTTTTTTTTTTCTCCTGAGATTGAATTTATTGATTTCTCTTTAGCTTGAAATTTATCAGTTCCATTATGGATTTAAATTTTATTGGCTTGAAATAGAATCAATATTACTTTGTGACTATTTCCCATTAATCATTTTTGTTGTATTTGTGTCCTCATCATTTTCACAACTTTATGCATTTTTGAAACTTTATTTTTATTAACATATATTTATTGTACACATTGCAGTTTAATGTGATATTTCAATATGTAAATATAGTATGCACTAAACAAATCCAGCCTCACTTTATTCAGTCTCCCTCTCCCCTTTCCTATCTCCAGTAATCACTATTCTATCTTCATTTCACTTTTCCTTCACCCTTTTTTTTTTAACTTCCACATATGAGAATATGCAGTGTTATCTTTCTATGTCTGGCTTATTTCTCTCATGATTCTCTCCAGTACATCCATCTTGCAGCAAATAACAGGATTTTATTCATATTTATGACTGAATAATATCCCCTTGTACATGTATACCCTGTTTTATCTATTCATTCACCCATCAATGGGCAACTAGTTGGATTCTTTTTCTTGGCTATTGTGAATAGTCCTTCAATATACATAAATGTGGCATAGTTTCATTTTCTTTGGATATATACCTAGAAGTGGGGTAACTGGATTTTATGGTAGATCTGTCTTTAGATTTGATTTTCTTAGGAACCTCCATATGTTCTCCATAGTGGTTGTACTAGTTTACATTCCCACCAACTGTATGAGAGTTCCTTTTCCTCCACACCATTGCCTGGAGGTTTTTACTTTTTTGGTTTGTTTGGTGTTTTGATAACCACCATTCTAATGAGGGTGAGATGATATCTTGTTATAGAGTGAGTGAGTTGCCCATTTCTTAACTGGATTATTTGTGGGGGGTTGTTTTTGTGGGTTTTTTGTCAAGTATTTTCTCCCATTCTGAGATTTTTCCTTTGTTGTGCAGAAGTTTAATTTTTACAAAATTCTCTTTACTTGTTGGCTAATGGACTTTACATTTGAACTTAATTTTTTCACTTATTGTCTATATTTGTATTCATTTTTTTTCTGATTTCTTTCAATTCACTTTGAGCTTTATCCTAAGACTGATGTTCAAGTTGCTTATTTTTATCCTTTATTTCTTATTGAAATAAATATGTAAGATTATATATTACTTTCTGAGTACTGGTTAGTTTTACCTCATAGGCTTTGATATATGCTTTCATTTTCTAAAATTTTTTAAATTTTCTATTGAAAGGAAAAGTTCTGCAAAGATGAAATTTTATTTGAAAATATAAGAGGCTTTTAATTTTTTATTTTCTTTTTTCTTATTACAGTCAGAATTTATATGTATTCTATATTTTGGAAATTTGGAGTTTTCAATATATGTCATAAAATTGTTTCATTGATAAATAAATCACTATTGAGGGATGAATAATTTGGTACATGAAAATCATGTCTACCATATTAATTGTTCACATTTTGGCATCCATATTTATTTCCTTTTGACATGATCTGTCTGAAGTCAAAAGAAAAAAATCAGGCATTTTATCTTTTACATATTTCTTTTCTGATATTTCTGTATTTTCTGAATTAAGGAAGTTTGTTCTGTGTCATTTGATACAAAAATCATTCAAAATTTTTCTATACCAATTGTAATAGTTCCTTTGTAGTGTTAGGGCCATTTTTGATGCTTTTAGCTTGAATTTCACATTCTTTTATATAAATGTTGAAAAATTAATTTTTTAAATACTTTTTATTTCAGTTTTAAGATTTATGAGTCATTGTAAAACAAGTGTCTTGAGGTTAATATGGATTGGGGCTTTATTTGCTATTGCAATTTTAAAATATCTTTTATACCCAGGCGCAGTGCCGCAGGCCTGTAATCCCATCGACTCAGGAGACTGAGGTAGAAGGATATTTGGTTCAAAGCCAGCCTCAGCAACTTATTGAGGCCCTAAGCAACTTAGACAGACCCTGTCTCTAAATAAAATAATAAAAGGGCTGGTAATGTAGCTCAGTGGTTAATTGGCCGTGGGTTCAATCCCTGGTACAAACACAAAAAAAATCTTCTTTATAATAAGTGATTTAGGTCTATATATACTTATTGATATAACTTGTATTTAATTCTTTTTTTAATTTTTTGATGTTTATATGGGTTTGTGTTTTTGGTCTCATTGTATGTTTTATGATTATTAATTTATGTAACTTTTTATATTTTTGAAATTCATTAAGACTTGCTTTATATCCAATATATGATGAATTCCTTTTGTATATGAAAATATCATGTCCTTTATCCATTAATTGGGTACCATGTTTTATATATTTCTTTAAACTTGTTAAATGTTGTATTCAAAAATATTTGTAGCTTTACTTATGTTTAGTTTCTGTGTTCTACCACAGTAAGAAAGAAGTATGTTAAAATTAGCCATTGCAATAATGAATTTGTGTTTGTCCTTAATTTACTCTGTTTATCTTTTTATGCTTTTGATATTTCAAAGCTATACTCTTAAGTACTTAAAGTGTTTCATAATGTCTTTCTTTTGAAAAAAAAAAATATGCAGGTACAGTCTTCCAACTCTTGTAATAGTTCCTTTTCTTTCTTTTTTTTTTTTTTTGCCTTAAAGTTATTGTCAAATATTATTACAGCTAATCTAGCTCTTTTTATTAATATATGTACAGTAGAACATTTTATCTCCATTTACTTTTAAACTTATCCTTATGTTATAAAATATGTGTATTGTAAAGAGGATATAGTAAATGGATTTGTTTCTTTATGTCTTTGTTTTATTTTATCCATATTGTCAGTCTTTGTTCTTGAACTACAGCACTGAGTTCACTTATTCTTGAAAATCATTAGTCATATGAACTTAAATCTGTCAGCTGACATGTATATTCTATATATCCCCCATCTTCTTTAATCCTTATGAAGGTATGATTGATAAACAAAATTATATATATTTATCATGTAGTAATGATGTTATGACATGTATGCATTGTGAAATGTTTACCACAATCAAGCCATTAACATATCCATCACACATGGTTATTTTGAGTGTGTGTATGCGGTGATAACACTTGAGATATCTACTCCCTTATCAAATTTCAAGTATATAACACATTATTATTAAACATAATCATCATGTTATACAGTAAGTCTACAGTACTTAACTCATAATGAAAGGTTTATACCCTTTGACCAATACCTTCCCTTTTCTCCCACCCCTAGCCACTGACAACCATCCTTCTTCTGTGAGTACATCTATTCTTTTTTTAGGTGAAATGATCATGCATTGTTTGTTTTTCTGTATCTTATTTGTTTCCCTCTGCACAATGTCCTTCAGATTTATCCATGTTGTCACAAAGGACTGCCTTCTTTTTTAAAGTGGGATGATATTCAGTCATCACATTTTTCTTTATCCATTCCCTCATTAATGTATATATGCTGTTTCCATAGCTTAACTATCACAATAGCTAAGAAGTACTTCAGTGAACATGAGAAGGCAGGTAGGTTCTCAAGATAGTGGTTTTCATGTTTGTCCTATTTCTAATTTTTGAGAACTTCAGACTGTTAATTACTGTATTAATTTACCTTCCCAGGAACAATGTTTAAATGTTCCCTTTTTTCTGTGTCATGACCAACACTTACCTTTTATCTTTTTCATAATAGCCATTCTAACAAATATGAGGTGATTTCTCATTCATGGCCTTGATTTGCTTTTCCCTGATAATTAATGATGTGGAACATTTTTTAAATATACCCTTAGGCCATATTTACATCTACTTTTACAAAATGTCTATTCATGTCCTTTACCCATTGCTTAGATTGTTTTCTTGCTATTGAGTTTTTTGAGTTCCTTCTATATTTTATATATTTACTGCTTATCAGATGTGTGGCTTGCAAATATCATGTCCCCTTTTGTAGACTGCTTCCCCATTTTGTTGGTTATTTCCTTTGCTGTGCAGACACCTTTTTCAGTCTGATACTTTTGTTGCCTGTGCTTTTGGTGTCATGTCTAAAATATAACTGAAACCGATATCAAGAAGCATGAGCTCTATATTTTCTTTTAGCACTTTTTTTTAACAGTTTCAGGTCTTACATTTAAGTTTTGTTCCATTTTGTGTATGGTATAAGAAAAGGACTCAATTTCATTCTTTTGCATGTGAATATGCAGTTTTACCAACTCCATTTATTGATGAGTCTATCCTTTCATGAAGCCTTTGTTGAAAATCTGGTCATCATAATTGCATGGTTCCACAAGAATTTTAGGATTTGTTTTCTATTTCTGTTGAACAATGTCATTAGAATTTTGAAAGGCATTGAATTGAATCTGTACATCACTTGAGAAAGTATGAACATTTTACCAATATTAATTCTCCCTATCCATTTCTATCATCTTCATTTTCACTCATCTATATTTTATAATTTTAAATGTACACATTTTTCATCACATTGAATTTATTCCTACTCAACATAGTCAATGTATCCAACACTCTCAGACGTTTCTGTGTGTCCTTCTGTAATCCTTTCTCCTGCTTCTCTTCACCATCTCATCAGGATATTTTCTGCCATTATACATTAATTTGCATTTTATAGAGTTATTTATATAAGTGTAAACATATAACATGTTTCTTACATAGTTTCTTTCAACTTGTCATAATTGTTTAATATTCATCCATGTTATTACATGGATGAATATTCCATATTTTGTATTGCTGGGTTGTATTCTATTCTATGGATATATCATAACTTACATATCCATTCGTCTGAGAGTGGACATTTGAACATTTTGTAGTTTTCAGGAACTTACAAATAAAACTGACCTCAATATTAAAAAATATTTCTACTAGATATAAAAGCCTATACTCTAGACATGTTCCAGTATCTTTGGGCCTGCAAAGTTAGAAGTCTACATAATTGGAATTTTTGTCTTCTCATATATGTGTTTTTGTCCCTAGATGCATTAAGATATTTTCTTTTTGATTGGTTTACAAAATTTTGTCCACTGTTTTTAGGCAGGGGTTTTTTTTTTTCATCATTATCCTCATTGATATTAACTCAGCTTCCCCCATCCCAGTACTGGGGATTGAACCCAAGGGTGCTTTACCACTGAGCTACATCCACAGTCATTTTTTTTTAAGACAGAGTCTTGCTAAGTTGCTTAGGGCCTCACTAAATTGATGAGTCTGATCTTGAATTTGCCATTCTCCTACTTCAGCCTCCCTACCCTCTGAGATTACAGGTGTGCATAGCCACCTCATTGAGATTTTTTTAATATATAAATTTGTGTTTCTCATTAAATGTGGGAAATATTGAGCAAAATCATTTACATTTTTAAATTCTTTATTTGATCCCTTTCTGGGAATTAATTTTCATATGTTAATCCTTTTGATCTGGCCCACAAAGAAAACTGAGACTCTCTTCATTTTCCTACATGTGTGTGTGTGTGTGTGTGTGTGTGTGTGTGTGTGTAAGTTTTCCTTCAAGTTTACAGGGTAATTATCTCACAACCAATCTGATATTAATTCTATCATATTCATTTCATATTGCAATTTTCCGCTAGAAATTTTCATTTGTTTTTTTACTGTGTGAATGTGTGTGTGTATGTGTGTGTGTGTGTGTGTGTGTGTGTGTGTGTGTGTGTGTGTGTTTGGCTGGTAATCAAACCCAGGGTTTCACATATGCTAGGCATTCTACCACTGAACTACACACCATTCATTCCATTTCATTCTTTTTTTAACATATTAAGATTTATTTGTTATACACAATTTGTCTTCAAGAACAAACACTGGTGGGTGGCAGTGATCATTTCTGGAAATTCTAAAAGTGTTTTTTTTTTTTTAGTTGCAATTAGACATAATAACTTTATTTTATTTATTTATTTTTATGTGGTGCTAAAAATCGAACCCAGGGCCTTGCACATGCTAGGTGAGCACTCTACATCTAAGCCACAACCACAGCCCCTGTCATTGTGTTTTAATGGGAAGGAGACTGACTTATAACCAGACATATTTTTTGTGATTTATTTTCAAATTGAAGGATAGGTTATACAAAAATAAAATTTACCCTTTTAAGTATAGTATTCAATGAGTTTTGCTTATCATATGCAATCCTGTAAATACCACCACAGTCAAGATGCAAAATGTTTCCATCTCCCCCAAAAGTTTTCTCATGCTCCTGTTGCAATTAACTCATTTTTTGCTACTTCTAACTGTGGATGATGATTGATCAATTTTCAGTTCTACACATTTACCTTTTCCAGAATGCAATGTAATGAAATGTGATATAAATGAAATAGTTTGTAATAAATATAAGCTTTTGCTTCTGGCTTTTTAAAAATTATTTATTTACTTATTCATAATGCACAAGTATAACATCTTTTTACATACAACTGCTTGTATACAAAGTATATAAGCCATTCAGATCTTTAATCATGCATTTAGGATAGTGATATCCATCTCATTCAACCACCATTTTTTCCCTCCCCACCCTGCTCCTTCACTTGTCTTCCCATTCCTTTGACCATTCTAGTGTTCCTCTAATCCTATGTACCCCCATCCAATCACACTGTGAACTAACCATCTTATATCAGAGAAAACATTCAGTATTTGGATTTTTGAGATTGACTAATTTCACTTTGCATTATATTCTCCAAACCATCTGTTTTGGTGCCAATATCATGCTGTTTTTGTTACTATTACTCTATAGTATAATTTAATGTCCGCTATGGTGATGCCCCCTGCTTCACTTTCTTGCTCAGGATTGTTTTGGCTATTCTGGGTCTCTTATTTTTCCAGACGAATTTCATGACTGCTTTTTCTATTTCTTTGAAAAATGACATTGGAATTTTGACTGGAATTGCATTAAATCTGTATAATGCCTTTGGTAGTATGGACATTTTGACAATATTGACTCTACCTATCCAAGAGCAAGGTAGGTCTTTCCATCTTCTGAGTTCTTCTACGATTTCTTTCTTTAGTGTTCTATAGTTTTCTTATAGAGGTCTTTCACCTCTTTTGTTAAGTTGATTCCCAGGTATTTTATTTATTTTTTTGATGCTATTGTAAATGGGGTCGTTTTCATCATTGCCCTTTCAGAGGCTTTGTCACTGATGTACAAAAATGCCTTTGACTTATGGGTATTGATTTTGTATCCTGCTACTTTGCCGAATTCATTTACTAGTTGTAAAATTTTCTGGTAGAGTTTTTTGGGTCTTCTAGGTATATTATCATGTCATCAGCAAATAGTGCTAATTTGAGCTCTTCTTTTCCTATCTGGTTTCCTTTAATTTCTTTAATCTGTCTAATTGCTCTGGCCAGAGTTTCCAGTACTATGTTAAATAGCAGTGGTGAAAGGGGGCATCCCTGTCTTGTTCCGGTTTTTAGAGGGAATGCTTTCAATTTTTCTCCATTTAAGATAATGTTAGCTCTGGCCCTTGCATAAATAGCTTTTATAATGTTGAGATATGTTCATAATATTCCTAGTTTTTCTAGCGTTTTGAACATAAAGGGGTGTTGAATTTTGTCAAATGCTTTTTCTGCATCTATTGAGATAATCATATGATTTTTATCTTTAAGTCTATTGATGTGATGTATTATGTTTATTGATTTCTGAATATTGAACCAGCCTTGCATCCCTGGAATAAAACCCACTTGATCGTGGTGCACTATCTTTTTGATATGTTTTTGTATCCAATTTGCCAGAATTTTGTTGAGGATTTTTGCATCTATGTTCATTAAAGATATTGGCCTGAAGTTTTCTTTTTTGGATGCGTCTTTGCCTGGCTTTGGAATTAATGTAATATTGGCCTCATAGAAAAAGTCTGGAAGAGCTCCCTCTTTTTCTATTTCTTGAAATAGTTTGAAGAGCATTAGTATTAGTTCTTCTTTGAAAGTCGTGTAGAACTCGGCTGTAAACCCATCAGGTCCTGGACTTTTCCTTGTTGGTAGCTTTTTGATGACATCTTCTATTTCTTTGCTTGTAATCGATCTGTTTAAATTGTGTATAGCCTCCAGATCCAGTTTAGGCAAATCATATGACTCTAGAAATCTGTCAATGCATTCAGTATTTTCTATTTTATTAGAGAACAATTTTTCAAAGTAATTTCTAATTATATTCTGTATATCTGAGGTGTTTGTTGTGATAATCCCTTTTTCATCATGAATGTTAGTAATTTGAGTTTTTTCTCTTCTTCTTTTCATTGCCATCACTAAGGGTCTGTCAATTTTGTTTATTTTTTTCAAAGAACAAACTTTTACTTTTGTCAATTCTTTCAATGGTTTCCTTAGTCTCAATTGCATTAATTTCTGCTCTGATTTTAATTATTTCCTGTCTTCTGCTGCTCTTGGTGTTGATCTGTTCTTCTTTTTCTAGTGCTTTCAGGTGTGATGTTAAGTCCTTCCTTTGTTGTTGTTGTTGTTGTTTTTCCTTTTAAGGAATGAACTCAGTGCAATGAATTTTCCTCTTACTACTGCCTTCATAGTGTCCCAGAGATTTCTATACAATGTATCTGTGTTCTCATTTACCTCTAGGAATTTTTTGATCTCCTCTTTGATGTCTTCTTCAACACCTTGTTCATTCAGTAGCTTGTTGTTTAGCTTCCAGTTGATGGAGTAGTTTTTCTTATTCCTTGTTTTGTCATTAATTTCCAATTTCATCCCTTTATGGTCCGATAGCATGCAGGGTAGTATATCTATTTATTTATATTTGCTGAGAGTTTCTTGTGACATAATATATGGTCTATTTTGGAGATGGAGCTATGTGCTGCTGAGAAAAAAGTGTATTCTTTTACTGAGGGATGAAATATTCTATATATGTCTGTTAGGTCTAAGTTATTAATTGTTTTAAGGAGGCCTAAGATTTCTTTGTTTAGCTTTTGTTTGGATGATCTATCTATTGGTGAGAGAGGTGTGTTGAAATTTCCTAGAATAACTGTGTTGTGGTCAATTTTACTCTTGAACTTGAGAAGAGTTTGTTTGATGAATGTAGGTGCTCCATTATTTGGGGCATATAGATTTATGATTGTTATATCCTGTTGATGAATGGTTCCCTTGAGTAGTAAGAAATATCCATCTTTGTCCCTTTTATTATTATTATTATTTTTTTTTTTTTTTTTGTACCAGGGATTGAACTCAGGGGCACTCGACCACTGGGCCACATCCCCAGCCCTTTTTTGTATTTTATTTAGAGACAGGGTCTCACTGAGTTGCTAAGTGCCTCACCATTGCTGAGGTTGGCTTAGAACTCACGATCCTCCTGCCTCAGCCTCCCAAAGAGCTGGGATTACAGGCGTGCACCACCGCACCCAGCCATCTTTGTCCCTTTTGATTAGCTTTGGCTTGAAGTCTACCTTATTTGAAATGAGAATGGAAACCCCTGCTTGCTTCCGCAGGCCATGTGAGTGATAAGACTTTTCCCAGCCTTTCACCTTCAGTCTATTGATGTCTTTTTCTATGAGGTGTGTTTCTTGGAGACAGCAAATTGTTGGGTCATTTTTTTAATCCATTCGGATAATCTGTGTCTTTTGAATGGTGAGTTCAGGCCATTAACATTCAGGGTTATTATTGAGATGTGATTTTTATTCCCATCCATTTTTATTTGTATTATGATCTTTAGCTTGATTTGGTTTCTCTTCTGGTTGGTATTTCCCTTAATTTAATATCTCCCTTTGTTGACTTTCATCATTATTTTTCTCTTCTTCTTCATGAAAAATTTTGCCCAGGATGTTCAGAAGTGCTGGCTTTCGAGATGCGAAATCTTTTAACTTTTGCTTGTGGTGGAAGGTTTTTATTTCATCTTCGAATCTAAAGCTCAGTTTTGCTGGCTATAAGATTCTTGGTTGACATCCCTTTTCTTTCAGAACTTGGAATATGCTATTCCAGGATCTTCTTGCTTTTACGGTCTGGGTAGAAAAATGTGAACATAGTCTGATTGGTTTCCCCCTATATGTAATCTGCTTCCTTTCTCTTGTGGCTTTTAATATTCTCTCCTTGCTCAGTATATTAGGCATTTTCATTATAATGTGTCTTGGTGTGTGAAGGAGCCTATAATCAAGGAGATAGCTAAAGATTGCGGTTAGCTGAGAGCCATAAAAGATGTTCTAGTTTCCACCTGATATTAATACATTATTCAAAGAATCTTTGTATGCCCGTGAACACTGCGTGACGCACCTGTAAGCTTGAGCTGTAAGCACATGTCCTTGTTAAAACTATATGTATATAACTGGGTGAGGTTCGTTAGTGTGTGTGGGGAAGAAGAAGGTGGTGGTTGGAGTTAGAGCATTTGGAGTGATTGCTGGAGCTGGAGCAAGAAGAAGAATAAAAGACCTTTTTTCATTTTCATCCTGCCTCCGAATTTTCCTGTGGCGTTCGCTGCTCCAAGCGACTTCTGCTTCAGGCAGCGACAGGTGGTGGCCTGTACGGGAAATTCGGCGGCAAGGTAAGAAAAAAGAAAATTTAAAAAGATGGGAGCAAATATAACAAAAACTCGGTTTATAAAAGCCATGAATGAAATTTTTGATATTGAGAACTCAGATAGTGAGAAAAGTGAACAAGAAAGCATATCCTCTGATTCAGTTGAGACCAGCAAGGAGAGTAGGAATGTAAATTCAAAAGTAAGATCTGCAAAAGCCATCAGAAGCTTAATAAAATTAGCTGAGGAGTATGTACTCTCCTTAGAAACTGAAACTCAGGATACTAGTGAAAGTAATAATAGTAACAAGGAGCCAAACCATGAAAGTACAGTCTCCTCTACTGAGCCGGTTAGGAATTATGAAGCTAGTAGTGAAGAGGAATCAAAAAGCGATTCGGAGAGCACAGTCTCCAATAAAAAGAACAAAAAGAAATTAAAAAAGAGAAAAGACCATCAAATAGAGGAACCACTAGTGCCCTCTGCTCCTTCATGGATAGAATCCCTAACAGAAACAATAAAGAGTATTGATCAGAGTGTACGTGCCCTTGAGGTAGAAATTGGCGGCCTTTCTGAGCGCTTATACGCTCTCGAACAACATAGACCGCAGGAGCACCTAGAACTGCCAGTATTTCAAAATGAACAGGGACAAAGATATCACGAGTCCCTAGACTTTAAAACAATAAAGAATTTTAAAGAGGCAGTAATGACCTATGGGCCTCAAGCTCCGTTCACATTAAGTATGATAGAGTCACTTAACACCCTAACCTTAGCCCCCTCAGATTGGAAAAGTCTATGCAGAGTGGTACTAAGTGGGGGACAATACCTAATCTGGAAAACTCAATTCCAGGAACTTTGTTCAGAAATAGCAAAGAGAAATGCTGCAGCAGGTTTCCCTCAACGCAATATAGATATGCTCACAGGGGAGGGTCAGTTCGCCGAACTACAAAATCAGCTACAATACGATCCAGGTGTGTATGCCCAGATACACACTGCAGCTGTGAAAGCCTGGAAGATAATCTCAGGCACAGGGGATCTGCAAGGCAGCCTATCAAAAGTTATACAAGGGCCTAACGAACCTTACGCTGATTTTGTAGATAGGCTCTTAAAAACAACATCTAGAGTTTTTGGAGAAGTCGAGCAAGCTATGCCCCTAGTTATCCAATTAGCATACGAGAACGCTAATAAATATTGCCAGGATGCAATAAGGCCGTGGAGAAGTAAAAAAGACTTATCAATTTATATCAGACTGTGCAAAGACATTAACGAGGCTGTTATCACAGGCAACGTAATTGCTGCAGTGATGAAAAATTCCTCCCCTCAAAATTCCCAAAGGATTCAACCTAGAACAGGATATTCCAGACAAAATTATTATAATCAACCAAGATATGCTAAGCAATATCCCCCAAGGGTAATAAAATCAAATTCATACCGTGCTCCAGGCCGATGCCCCAGGTGCAAAAAGGGTATACATTGGGCCAATCAATGCCATTCTAGATATGATATATGTGGAAATGATTTATCAAGGATTTCAAAAAACGGGGCACGGGGCCCAATGTCCCGGGGCCCACAAATGTACGAGGCACTAGAGGAGGAAGGCCCTCAGACTCAAATGATTCCTCGTCACAGTCCCTCCTACCCATTAACTCCCTTATCAGAGGGACAAGAGGAAGTGCAGGATTAGATCTCTGTTCTACTGCCCGGATGGTCCTGACACCTGAAATGGGGGTTCAGCTGATTCCTACGGGAATCAGGGGACCTCTCCCTTCAAGAACTGTGGGACTAATCCTTGGGCGTAGTTCCAAAAGTTTATTAGGCTTTAATGTTATACCAGGGGTTATTGATTCAGATTATAATGGAGAGATTAAAATAATGCTAAGTACACACAGGGGCATCATCTCCGTAAATCAAGGAGACAGAATCGCACAGCTGCTCCTCATTCCCAGTCTCCATAATCTTTTAAAAGCATGCCACAAAATAGAAATAGCAGAGCATTCGGTTCCACTGGTTCAGGACCTATGGCTTTCTGGGTCCAGGACTGTTCACGGAGGCCTATGTGCAAATTAAAAATTCAAGGTATAGAGATGGAGGGGCTGATTGATACAGGAGCTGACTCTTCCATCATAAATCTACAACAATGGCCTAAGCACTGGCCTCTACAGAAAGCCTCAACCAGTTTAAGAGGCTTGGGATACAGTAATACCCCAGCTCAAAGTGCTGTAATCTTAAATTGGCAAGACAATGAAGGCCATACAGGAACATTCAAACCCTATGTTTTAAACAGCTTGCCAGTTACCCTATGGGGAAGAGATATCTTACATCAAATGGGGCTACACCTAGCGACCAAGCCTGCAGGTGTTAAGAATAAAAATCCTAATCATAATAAAAAAGGCAAAGGACATTTTTTCTAGGGGCCACTGAGAAAACAATTTTAAAAATACCATGGCTCTCTAATAAGCCAGTTTGGGTCCCTCAGTGGCCCCTATCCAAAGAAAAATTGCAAGCGGCCCATCAATTAGTTAAAGAACAATTAGAAGCAGGACACATAGAGCCTTCCACCTCTCCCTGGAATTCTCCCATATTTGTAATTAAGAAAAAATCAGGAAAATGGAGACTATTACAAGATCTAAGACAAATTAACAAAACAATGCAAATTATGGGCCCTACTCAACCTGGACTTCCTAATCCTGTAGCTATTCCAAAAAACTATTACCTTATAACCCTTGATATAAAGGACTGTTTCTTTTCCATTCCCCTACATCCTCTGGATGCCCCCAGTTTTGCTTTTTCAATTCCTTCTATTAATAATAATGGCCCTAATAAAAGATATCAATGGAAAGTATTGCCGCAGGGAATGGCAAATAGCCCTACACTGTGCCAACTATATGTGGACAGAACTATACAGCCCATTAAAAACAAATATCAAGACCTCATGTGTCTACACTACATGGACGATGTTTTATTAGCTCACCCTAATCAACAAATCTTATTTAATATATTTAGTGAAATAACAAAAAATCTAAAAAAATATGGATTATATATAGCAGAAGAAAAAGTTCAAAGCAGATCACCTATACTATATTTAGGCTTTAAAATCATGGATACTTTTGTTAAACCCCAAAAAATTCTAATAAGTAAAGAACATTTGACCACCCTCAATGATTTCCAAAAATTACTGGGTGACATTAATTGGCTTCGCCCTACACTAAGCCTCACTACTGGACAATTAAAACCCTTATTTGACATCCTTCGTGGGAACCCTGACCCATCCTCACCTCGAACATTAACTCCTGAGGCCAGGAGAGCTCTAAAATTAGTAGAACAGGCCATTGAAAGATCCCATTGCGATAGATTTGATTTTGCACAACCACTAATATTGATTATTATTCCTTCACAATATACTCCAACAGGAGTATTTTGGCAACAGGGACCTATATTATGGATACATTTGCCTGTCTCTCCTAAAAGTACAATTGAGTCTTATACCTCCATGGTGGCTAAACTTATTCTTCAAGGACTTAAAACCTCTACTAAAATATTTGGAATTCATCCCACTACTATTATTACTCCTTATTCATCATCACAGGTTGAATATTTGTGCTTCAATGATAATGATTGGGCTATAGCTAGATGCTCTACTTCTGCAAATTTTGACAATCATATTCCTAAATCTCCTATACTGTCCTTTTGTATCAATCATCCTATCATATTCCCACAGGTAATAAAAAATCAACCCATTCCTAAAGCATTTAATGTATTTACAGATGGATCCTCTAATGGTACTGCTGCAGTAGTCACTCAAAATGAAAAAATGATTCATATCACTAATCAAAAATCAGCTCAATTAGTGGAACTCGAAGCTATAATAATAGCTCTGGAAAATTTTAAAGAACAGCCTATGAATATTTTTTCAGACAGCCATTATATTGTACATGCTGTCCCAAAATTGGAGCTAGCAGGTCCAATAGCACCACATACTCCAGCTTTTAAATTGTTTTCTCAAATCCAAAATCTCCTATGGCAACGAAAAGAACCTTTATTTATAGGTCACATAAGAGCTCACACTAATCTGCCTGGTCCTCTCCATGAAGGTAATCAAAAAGCTGACGCCCTCACTAAAACAATATTTATATTTACTACAGTACAACAAGCTACTTTATTTCATTCCCAGTTCCACGTTAACAGCACTACCTTAAGACAAAAATTTAAAATCACAAAAGAACAAGCTCGTAGAATTGTAAAAGAATGTCCATCTTGTGTAACACTTTTGCCCAATCCACATTATGGGGTTAACCCACGAGGTTTGATGCCCAATCATTTGTGGCAGATGGATGTCACACATGAGCCAAGTTTTGGAAAATTACGATTTATTCATGTCACCATAGATACATGCTCAGGCATGATTTTTTGCTTCTTTACATTCCGGAGAAAAAGTTAAAGATACTATATCTCATTGTCTGCAAGCTTTTGCTGCATTGGGCATCCCCAAAATGCTTAAAACAGATAATGGCCCTGCATATACATCCACATCCTTCAAACAATTTTGTACAAAGTTCAATATTATCCACAAAACAGGTATCGCTTATAATCCTCAGGGACAAGGAATAATTGAAAGAGCAAATCGGACACTTAAAAATATGTTACTAAAGCAAAAAGATGGAAACTGGAAAAATCCTAAGGACAGATTGGCAGTTGCCCTGTTTACCCTAAATTTCTTAACTTTAGATTCTAATGGACATTCGGCTGGAGATAGACACTGGAACCCACACCAACAACATAAACCTTTGGTTTACTGGAAGGATGTTCTCTCAGGTACATGGAAGGGTCCAGACCCAGTATTAATTTGGGGGAGAGGATCTGTTTGTGTTTTTCCAAAGCACGAATCCTCTCCAATATGGATACCATCTAGATTGATAAAGCAGGTACAAAGTCAAAAGGATCAAGACGAAGTTATTGAGGAGTCTAGATTGAATAAACAAGTACAAAATCAAGAGAACCAAAATGAAGGTATGGAGTGATTCCCTTAAAAGAGTCCTCCATTAAATTTACAACTTAAATTTCATTCTTCCCGGCCGGGACAAGAAGATCTCTCTTCAGTGTATACACAATTGTAATTTTTTTCCTCTTTTATATATGTCTTTATGTCTGTGCATTTGTCTAAATTTCATGTTAATGTGATGTCACAAATATGTTTATATGTGCGTCTGTCTAGTGTGACGTCACAAATAATTAAGCGCTTAAAAAAAAAAAAAGGTAGATAGATATAGATCCAAATAACAAATAACGTTAATTCATTTAAGCTTAGAATATTCTAATTTGATAATCAATAGATAGATAGATAAATAGATATTTATATAAGTTCAGAATATTTTAATTAGATAATCAATTATAATGATAATCAATTTTGATTTATAGTTGTCTCCGGGACTTCTCTTCAGCTGTGAATATGTTTAATGTTGTATAACCTGATATTTGGTGTTCCGACAGAGGATCATTTATTTGTTATTAACTTCATTTGTTTAATAGCTGATTAATTTGAATTATTTCAACAGGTATAGGATTGCTGTGTATATAGAGACTCGAGGATTCCAGCTAACAAATTATTTTTCCAAAATGCCTTTAGCTTTTCTTTATCTTTTTTTTTTTTTTTTTTTTTTTTTTTTTGGTACCGGGGATTGAACTCAGGGGCACTTGACCACTGGGCCACATCCCCAGCCCTTTTTTTGAACTTTATTAGAGACAGGGTCTCACTGAGTTGCTAAGTGCCTCGCCATTGCTGAGGCTGGCTTTGAACTCGCGATCCTCCTGCCTCAGCCTCCCAAGTGCTGGGATTACAGGCGTGCGCCACCGCGCCCGGCTTTTCTTTATCTTTAATGCAGTAAACACCCTCAGTTTCTCTTTGATTATTTCTGAATGTGATATTTTGCCAGCTTATGTTTGTGGGAGCTTAAGCAGCAATGTGTGTGAGCAGAGATCAACTTTTATTTTCTACTCTAATAATTCTTTTTTTAGTTTGACAGCTCACCTTTTGATCTCAGTGCTGGAATAGCACTGCCTTTCCCTTAATAATGGATGCTTGAGTTTTTAGGTAGCGGGCCCTGAAGATTTGCCGGTGGAAATGTCTAGACATAAAAAAGACGGCTGCTGCTACAACTGCAGGGACCGCGGTCGCTGCAAGCATCCCTGCTGCTCAAGCATCAACAACCTAACCAGCAGTGTGGCCTCTGCTCTGCATGCATGGGGCCTCCTGAATCTATGTGTTATAACTTATGGACATTTTGATTTTCCATTATTTTGGGACATTACGGGACAATGCCTTGCGGGTATTTGTCTAAGAGAACTCAGTGCGTTACTTGATGAAACTAAGGGCAGCTGATCCACTTAAAGAACTTGATATGATATGGAAATTTGGCTCGTCAGCAGTAGGCTTACCGCCTTAAAGCCGCAGCATCTCCTAAAAA